>CM042836.1:184604807-184779807 GCA_023653725.1 Bungarus multicinctus | reverse complement strand
TATTTCGAAAGCACGCTGGGTTTTCATTTACCAGCCCTGCGAAATGCTTTCAGGTGGTCTCCTACGGGTCTGGTAGAGAAGATGACCGGAGCTGTTCTTTTATTAAAAATGCTCATATCTCTCTGTAAATGTCCCTTGAGTGAAATGTGTTTTGTTTTTTTTTTGTCCTGTCTTCTGTTCTCAACCTGTGGCTGGAGAGAAAGTTGTAAAAAAAACTTGGGATGATATTTGGCAATCAGTAGGGTGAGTTCCTCACCCATTCATCCCTCCAAAAAAAGAACATGTGTCAAGGTTCCGACAATTGCTCTAATTACTTCATGAGCTTCAAGCCAAGCTTCAAAAAAAACTCAAAAAGATTTATTAGGAGCAACATGCCGGGCATTAACCTAAATGAAGCCAACTCTGGTATACGTAATTCATAGTCACCTGTGACCCTGTTTCCTCCTTTCCCCCTGGGTGTGTCACAAATCAGATTCTCCAATTAAGCACCTTCACAGGCTGGGTGTCATCAATCACATTCTCCAACAACGGATTTTCATGGACAGAAGATCCGGTAACCTAGCTACAATCTTTGTAGATAAGGGTGGAATGTACTTCTGATTCTAAACTGCCTTAATGCTCCTTCAGATTCCCGCCTCCCCCCTTGTTGATGGCAACTTGAAAACCGGCATAGGAATGTTTTACGAGTTGACAACATGTTTGTGGAGATTCTCAACCATCCAGGTCATGGTTGTCCCAAAGGGGCTTTTCCACAAGGCAACTGGTCCGTTGATGACCCAGGGTGGGATACAAAAGCAACAAACTCACAAAAACAGGTGAAGTCCCTTTAATTCCTTCAACTTGGCTTCAAAGCTCCAATTATCATTGATTGGAGAAAAAAACTCCCCCACAAACAGTTCCGAAAAGAAAGAAATGCCGTTCAAGCTCAAAATACATATAAATTATAAATAGAAAAAAAAACAACACAAACCACACTGAAGCAATTAATGAGACAAGGCAGGATAAGGGCTTGAAGACGTCCACAGATATCAAAATATACACACTGGGAAGGACGTCAGAACTCAAATAAGAACTGTAAGACTAGAATTATTTCACGCTTTGCTTCCAGCACTGGGCCATGCGCAGTTTTGTCCTTTTAAACAGTCCTCCCAGCTGCAGCCCATGAAGGGGATCAGGACCCTTTCCTCCCCCCGTAGACCACGCCATTCACGTTTCTCCCTTATCTGCTTCTCCCTGCATGCCCTAGGATGAAGAGGGGTGGGCCTGGGTCTTCCTCTGAATGGCCAGCCAGTTTCCTCCACAACCTCCACAGCCACACTCCCACTCCCTGTCGGCTGTTTTTCAGTCAGATTCTTAACAGGGACATGACATGGACTTTCTTGCTTTGTTTCCTTTGCAAGTGTTTCATTTCTCATCCAAGAAGCTTCTGGGGCCTCCAGAAAACATTCGCTTTTTCCCTTGAATTAGCAAGCAGGAGAGCACCCAACCACCATCTTCCCTCTTCTTCAAGGCCCACCTTCACTCTGGCTGTGGCAACATCCCCACTTCCAGTCGCTCATCTTCCCTTCTTCTTCCTCCTGTGCTCCACAGGCATCGTCCCAGCCCTGTACGCGGACGACGAGCGGGACAACATTTTGAGTCAGATTACCCAGGAAGCCATGAAAACGGGCATCGCCCCAGCCAAAGAAAGCGTCTGGCAGTACTTTGTGAACAAGAGTGCCAACAACCTCCACATTGTCCTCGGGATGTCCCCTGTGGGGGAGACCTTGAGAACTCGCTGCCGAAATTTTCCAGGTAACCCTCCAGAGGGCAGTTCTTCCCAACGATATCGAAATGACCCAGCAGGCCCTAGAGGGGCAAAAGGGCAGGTGGCCTGTAAAAGCGGAAGGGAGAGAGAAGATTTTCAATAAAGGGGAATATTTGTAGCTCAGGGTTGAAATGTGGGCTCCATGGTGCTCTCTGAGCTTGTTTTCTTGCGGACATTTCATCACCCAACTAGGTAACATCATCATTGCTAGAAGGGAGTGGGGTTTGGGGAGAGGAGGAGGTGAACTGTGGGGTCCTTGGTGCTCTCTGTGTTTGGTGGTTTTCTTGCAGACGTATCATCACCCAACTAGGGAACATCATCAGGGCTAGAAGGGAGTGAGGTTTATGGAGAGGATGACTATGGCGTCCTTGTTGCTCTCTGAGCTTGGTTGTTTCATGACCCAACTAGGGAACATCATCAGGGCTAGAAGGGAGTGAGGTTTATAGAGAGGATGACTATGGCGTCCTTGTTGCTCTCTGAGCTTGGTTGTTTCATGACCCAACTAGGGAACATCATCAGTGCTGGTAAGGAGACAACCAAGCTCAGAGAGCAACAAGGATCCCTAAGAGAAGACTCAACCTTGACCAAGTCTTTGGTTGCTTGATTTGACTTGTCATCCTTTCCTTTTTAAAGGCCTCGTCAACAACACTGGCATTGATTGGTTCCTGCCCTGGCCTCCTCAAGCTCTGTATGCCGTGGCAAAGTTCTTTTTGGGTAAGAAAGAGCTTTGAGCTGTTTTACACACACACACACACACACACACACACACACCCCTCGTATACATCCAATGGATGTGCTTTAAGGCAGAGACAGATGTTCGGCCCTGCAAGATTTCTTCTCACGCTTCTCCTTCCCGGATGGTTGTTCCTCTTCCTACCACAAGGATTTCTCAACCGTGTCCACTTCAATTCCCAGAATTCCCCAGCCAGCATGGGATTTTATTCTTTTCCATTGACTCTTCCCCACCCACCCCGCAAAAAAAAATCCCATTTCTTTGTCTAGGGAGCAATCCGCTCATCCCCTCGGAGCACACCGAGGAGCTGATCGCTCACACCGTCATGGTCCACGGTTCGGTTGGCGTCTACAGCAAAAAGTTCCTGCAGAAGCTCAGGAGGAGCAATTACGTCACGCCCAAGAATTACCTGGATTTCATCAACACCTACACCAAGCTGCTGGAGGACAAGAATAATTTCATTTTGGGTAAGGAGAGGGGCTTCGAAGGGCCACCTTCGTCAATTCCCCCAAATCGGTAAATCGAGTGGAGTTGGGAAAAGGTTACGCCAGGGTGGATGTGGTCTGTTAGCAGCAGACCCGGCTGTGATTCTCCGTGCTGTTTAAAGAGAGGACTTGTGTTAAGGTAATGACGATTTAATAGCTGGCCAGCTGCTGTAAATGCTGATGCAATGAGGATGAGTCAGCAGGGTTTTTGCCGCTTTAAGACTGAGGTTGGGTCAGCAGGGTTACTGCCGCTTTAAGAAGCTGTCTATATAAGGGAGGCCATGAGAGGGCATCTCTCTCTCTCTCCATTGTAATTCTTCGTGTAGGGTTGAAGATTGATTGTTTGCTTGGTATGTGCCTAACACATATATGTACATGTGTATAGAGCAGTCTCGTATATAAACCACTGTTAAAAGACAAAGCCCCCGTGCCCTGTGTTTTGCTCCTGGGTTGTATCACAATAGCAGTCAAGCTGCAAACACTCTGGCCAATTCTGCCTTCAAATATGCAAGGGCTAAAGACGTCCCCACCGAGGCTTCCCTGTTCTTTCCAGCTCAGTGCAAGCGACTGGATGGGGGCTTGGATAAACTGAAAGAGGCCACAATTCAACTGGACGAGCTCAACCGGAAGCTGGCCGAGCAGAAGATTGTGCTGGCGGAGAAATCGGCCGCCTGCGAAGCTCTGCTTCAAGAGATCGCCACCAATACGGCCATCGGCAAGTTTCCCCCCCTACCTTGTCCGACTGTGGATTTTATTAAGCTGTTGTTTTCTTTGAGAGGCTGTGAAACGAATGCAGTCAAAAGTGGGTTGAGGGGATTTATTTTTTTATTTATTTTGTCAGGCGATTGTAAGATAACAGGTGTAAGTATGAACACAGTTATGACTACATGGAATGGATACATATAAGAAAAATAACCTAGAAAATACTAGAAAAATTTCTAGTAGCATTGGGGAAAATGTGTTCCCCAATAAGAAGATAGCTCTGTGGGGTCCTCTGAGCATGGCGGTTTCCTTCCAGACGTTTCATGACCCAACTAGATAACATCATCAGTGCTAGAAGAGAGGAGGGTTGTGAGGAGGAGGAAGACTGTGGGGTCCTTGGTGCTCTCTGAGGTTGGTTGTTTTCTTGCAGCTGTTTTTACCCAAGGAAATAATGTCATCAGTGCCAGAAGAGAGGGGTTTGCATGTATACAGAGCAAACCCCACCTCCCCTCTAGCACTGATGTCATTACCTAGTTGGGTAATGAAACGTCTGCAAGAAAACAGCCAACCTCAGAGAGCATCAATGACTCCACAGGAAAATGTATTCCAGTTAAGACTTAGCTCACATAAGAAAAGAGAATTGCATCAAAACTTAAGGGTGTTTTATGGGCAATATTCCACAAATATGTCTCCATTTTCTTTCTCTGCTTTCTTGAACTGTATTTATTTTATTTTATTTGGTTTGTCAATTGCTTACAAGATAATAGGTATAAGTAAAAACATAGTTATGAATACATGGATACATATAAGAAAAATAAAAGAAACACTAGGACAGGGACGGTGGGCACGTTGATGCGCTTATGCATGCCCTCTACAGACCTCTTAGGAAAGGGGTGAGGTCAATAGATTAACTTAGATTAGACTTTTACATGTCCAGGCCTAGGATGGACCCCACTCCATGGGTGATCCCATCCCTTGTTATTATTATTATTATTATTTACAAGATTTATATACTGCCCCCCTCTCCCTGCGGGACTCGGGGTGGTGTACAGCCATTAAAAAAGTACAATAATAACACAATAATTAAAAACAATTAAAAAGATAAAATATCGTGGCTGAATAATAACAACGAGGCAAGGGTTTAAAAATAAGGACTAAAACCAATTAAAACCGAATTTAAAACCCCATAAAACCCTAGGCCAGACCGGCTTGATGAAATAAATAAGTTTTCAAAAGGTCAGGGATGATCCTTATCTCCGGGGGAAATTCGTTCCAGAGGGAGGGTGCCCCCAAAGAGAAGGCCCGCACCCTCGGGGTCGCCAGCCGTCCAGCCGGCGGCACCCCGAAGAGACCCACTCTATGGAAACGTACTGGCCGATGGGAGATCGATGGTGGCAGTAGGCAGTCCCGTAAATACCCAGGTCCCAAGCCATGGAGCGCTTTAAAGATGGTAACCAATACCTTGAAACGCACACCGGGAGCCAATGCAGCTCGCGCAAGAGCGGCGTAACATGAGAGCTCCGAGAAGTCGCCAAAACCACCCGCGCGGCCGCATTCTGCACCAGTTGGAACCCTCAGGTTGTTGCCTTCCCTCCCGTTCCTAAAAACATTTTTTTTTAAAAAAAAAAAACCCAGCATCCTAGCTACCTCCAAAGGAATTAAACCCGCCTCTTTGCCAAGAACTAATTTTCTCGTCGGTTCCTCTCCTTAGCTGAGGAGAAGAAAAAACTGGCCGTCGAGAAAGCCATGGAGATTGAAGAGCAGAACAAAGTCATCGCGGTGGAGAAGCGGGAAGCCGAGACGGCCCTGGCGGAAGCCATGCCTATCTTAGAGGCTGCCAAGCTGGAGCTGCAGAAGCTGGATAAATCCGACGTGACGGAGATCAGGTTGGTGAGAACTGTCAAGGCGACGCCCCTGAGGAAGATCAGGTCTCGCCTTTAAAAAACAAACAAACATCTGCGCTGTTCCAAGTCCCAATTTGGCTGAGATGTCCTCCTGGAGAAGGAGAGCAAATGGGAGTCAAGTCTCAAGAGCCTTCCTGTGCTCCTTCTCTTTTACAACTTCTCCTCTCTTCTCTCCCTTGCTATAGGGCAGGAGTCTCCAACCTTGGCTACTTTAAGACTTGTGGACTTCAACTCCCAGAATTCCTCAGCCAGCTTTGCTTTGCTGGCTGAAGAGTTCTGGGAGTTGAAGTCCACAAGTTTTAAAAGTGGCCAAGGTTGGAGACCCCTGCTCTAGGGTATTTCCCAAAGAGTTTTTTTTTTTTCTCCCAAAAGGCAAGTGGACTTTCTTGGTTTTTTTCTTTGAAAACATTTTGCTTCTCATCCAAGAAGCTTCTTCGGTTCTAACCGAAGGATCCTGAATTCTTCACCCTTCTTTTGGAACTAAGGAAGCTTCTTGGATGAGAAGTGAAACGTTTTCAAGGCAGCGGGGGTGAACCAAGGAAGTCCAGTTGCCTCTTGAAAAAAGCACCTTTGGAACAACTATGACGTAGATGATCGAGAAGCTCCACAGACATTTGTTCTAGTCTTCTCCAGCTTTGAATGCCAAGGCGACGCAACTCAAAAAGCAGATGAATTTTTGAGACAATATGGGGTTTTCTTTGGGCTCTCCATTTCTATCTCCCCTCTTTAGGTCCTTCGCAAAGCCCCCCAAGCAGGTCCAGACGGTCTGCGAATGTATCCTCATCATGCGTGGCTACAAGGAGCTCAACTGGAAGACGGCCAAAGGGATGATGTCAGAGGCCAACTTCTTGCGTTCCCTCATGGAGATCGACTTCGATTCGATCACACAGACCCAAGTGAAATCCGTCCGAGGTAAATGGCCTGAGGTTATATCTCCTTGGAATGGAGCTCAGTGGCCCAGTGTGTTCTTGGGTGGATGGCTGGCTGGCTGGGTGGATGGGTTGGGTTGGGTTGGGTTGGGTTAGGTGGGTGGATGGATGGATAGATGGGTTGGCTTGGCTTGGCTTGGCTTGGCTTGGCTTGGCTTGGATGGGTGGGTGGATGGATGGTTGGGTTGGGTGGGTGGATGATTGGTTTGGATGGACGGATGGATGGATGGGTTGGGTTGGGTGGGTGGATGGATGGGTTGGGTTGGGTTGGGTTGGGTGGGTGGATGGATAGATGGATAGATGGGTTAGGTTGGGTGGATGTATAGATCGGTGAGTGGGTGGGTGGATGGGTTGGGTTGGATGAATGGATGGGTTGGGTTGGGTTGGGTTGGGTTGAGTGAATGGATGGGTTGGGTTGGGTGGGGGGGTGAGTGGATGGATGGGTTGGGTTGGGTTGGGTTGAGTGGGTGGATGGATGGGTTGGGTTGGGTGGATGGGTGGATTATCTGCTGCCAAGTGCTGTCAATTTCTAGCGACCACATAGAGGTTCTCCATGACAATCTGTCCCTCACCTTCAAGTCTTCCAATGGTTCACCATCACCACTGTCATCCACCTTGCTGCTGACCATCCCCTTCTCTTCTTTCCACCTTTCCCAGCATTAGAACCTTCTTCAAAGATCTAGATCTCCACATCTTATGTCCATAGTAGGAGAATTTCACCCTGGTCATTTGTTCCTCGAGAGACAACCCTGGGTTGACTTTTTGGGTGATCCGTTAGTTTGTTTTCTTGGCTGCCCACAGTCTTCTCTTGAGTATTACCCAAAGTTCAAAAGCATCAATGCTCTTCCTGCCCTACTTCTTCCAAGTCCAATATTTTTCAGTGCCTTTGTAACTTGGGATGGTCACTAAACGAACTGTTGTAAGTTGAGAACTACCCATAGGTAGCCAGGACACTAAACGAGAGATATTTCCCTCCATGAAGGGTTGCTGAAGACTTTAAACACAACCTTTGAGGAAATGGAAGTAGTCAGCCGGGCTGGCTTGGGGATGCTGAAGTTTGTGGACGCCGTCATGAGTTACTGTGATGTGGCCAAAGATGTCAAACCTAAGAGAGAAAAGGTACCATAGAAAGAAAAGGTGGTCAGAAGGAGGAAGATCCAGATGGTTCTCCTCTGGAAACTGTTGCTGGAGGCTTCAGCTGGGTTGTGGCCGGTTTCTAGAAGCGCTTTCACATCTTGAAGGCCTCCAGCCTTGGCCCCTGCTGAGCTCTCTCCTTCTCCCCATCGCAGGTGGCCAGACTGGAACGGAATTTCTTCTTGAGCAAACGGGAACTGGAGAAGATCCAGGCAGAGCTGTTGGCCATCCAGAACGAGCTGAAAGCCCTGGGAGACAAGTACGAGGCAGCCATCAGGGAGAAGCAGCAGCTCCAGGAGGAAGCGGAGCTCATGGAACGCCGGCTGATTGCCGCAGACAAGCTGATCTCTGGCTTGGGATCGGAAAATATCAGGCAAGGGATGCCCCATTTACTAGGATCGAGTTACAGGGGAAATGGAGGGATCTAGGGAGTTGCAGAGGGGGAGATAAAGGCTTTAGTTCCAGGTGTGTCTGAGCAGGACTTCAATCTTCAAAGATGACTTTCAAGTCAACCTTGGGGGACAGCCTCATCTTGGCCAGTCCCCTGTTCCAGGAGTCTCCAACCTTGGCAACTTTAAGACTTGTGGACTTCCAACTCCCAGAATTCCTCAGCCAGCATAGCTCCAGCAACCATAGAGTCTGTTCTCTAGAGAGGCCAGACCTTGGGGAATTCTGGGAGTTGAAGTCCACAAGTCTTAAAGTTACCAAGGTTGAGACCCTTGGCTTAAAGTGTTGGTTCAACCAACCCACCGAACTCCAGCAACCATGGAGTCTGTTCTCTAGAAAGGCCAGACCCTGGGGAATTCTGGGAATCGAAGTCCACAAGTCTTAAAGTTGCCATGGTTGGAGATGCCTGCCCTGTTCTACAAGCCGTAGATTCCTTTGCTTGCTCCTGGCCCATCTCTCTACTGCTACTTCCACTCTTCTTCCCTGGGTGACCATAGAGAACCTCCCAGCCTTCACTTCAACCCCTTCTGAGATTCGTCTCCTAACCCATCGCCCCACCACCAACAGCTTCCTTCGGTCTCCACCAGGTGGCTGAACGACTTGGAGGAACTCAAGAAGAAGCAGGTGAAGCTGCTGGGAGATTGCCTGCTGTGTGCCGCCTTCCTGAGCTACGAAGGAGCCTTCACCTGGGAATTCAGGGACGAGATGATTAAGGATGTCTGGCAGGCGGACATCCTGTCCAGGGAGATCCCTCTCAGCCAGCCCTTCCGTTTGGAAAACCTCCTGACCGATGAAGTGGAGATCAGTCGGTTTGTCCCAATTGGGGTATTTTTTTTTGGGGGGGGGGGAAGGGGGGGGATCCCTGCCTGCTCTGGCTCCAGAGAGAAAACCTTGTTTCCTTTCCCTCACGGGCCGTCCGTACAACTGCATCTCCTCCCCTTTGGCCTCTGGCCTTGTTGGAACACTCTCAAGCCCATCCTTCCACCTATACACCATACTCAATCCTTGCACCGGGTTGGGGCAGCCCAATAGTCATTTCCAAACTACTGCACAACTTCCGAAGTTTTTCAGCTGCTGGTTTATTTTATTTGTTGATACGCCTTTTTATTTTATTTTTACAAGTTACTCAAGGCAGCAAACATATCCCACACACTTTGCCTGCTCCTGTTTTCTCCACAAAACAACCCTGTGTGGTGGATTGTGCTGAGAGAGAGAGACTGGCCTCATGTTACCCAGACAGCTTTCATGGCTAAGGTAGAACTAGAACTCACCGTCTCCTGATGATTGACTCAAAGTCAACCAGCCAGCTTTCATGCTCGAAGTGGGATTAGAACTCACAGTCTCCTGGTGATCGGCCCAAGGTCACCCAGCCAGCTTTCATGGCTGGTAGAACTAGAACTCACCGTCTCCTGGTGATTAGCCCACAGTCATCCAGCCAGCTTTCATGCTCGAAGTGGGATTAGAACTCACAGTCTCCTGGTGATTCTCCCAAGGTCACCCAGCCAGCTTTCATGCTTGAAGTGGGATTAGAACTCACAGTCTCCTGGTGATTGGCCCAAGGTCACCCAGCCAGCTTTCATGGCTAAGGCAGAACTAAAACTCATATCTCCTAGTAATTAGCCCAAGCTCACCCAACCAACATT
Organism: Bungarus multicinctus; assembly: GCA_023653725.1. Classification (NCBI taxonomy): domain Eukaryota; kingdom Metazoa; phylum Chordata; class Lepidosauria; order Squamata; family Elapidae; genus Bungarus; species Bungarus multicinctus. Next base: position 184,770,023 of record CM042836.1, on the reverse strand, counting down.
CATGGCTAAGGCAGGATTAGAACTCACTGTCTCCCGCTTTCTAGCCTCAGGCCTTAACCACTAAACCAAACTGGCTTTCGTATCAGAAGCCTCTGGATGAAAGGGGGGGGGCTCTTTCGCCTTACTCTCTCTGCCCCCACCCTTGTTTTCCTTCCAGGTGGGGCTCCCAAGGCCTTCCCCCAGACGAGCTCTCTGTTCATAACGGGATCCTGACCACCCGAGCCAGCCGTTTCCCGTTGTGCATTGACCCCCAGCAGCAAGCCTTAAATTGGATCAAGCGGAAAGAAGAGAAAAATAATCTCCGGGTGAGGAACTCCGGCCAAGAACCGGACAGAGTAGAAGGGGCGGTGAAGTTCGGGTTTCATTCACCTTGGCCTGACGTGTTAATGAGGAGACTCAGGTCAAGGGGGGGCCTTGGGAGCGAGCGGGATGACCACAGCAGATCCAGCCGCTGGGCAGGTTGACTTTGGGCTGTTGCCTCCTCTCTCAGATGGCTTCGTTCAATGACCCCGATTTCCTGAAGCAACTGGAAATGGCCATAAAATACGGGAACCCTTTCTTGTTCCATGACGTCGATGAATACATTGACCCGGTCATTGATAACGTCTTGGAAAAAAACATCAAAACTGCCCAGGGACGGACATTTATCATTCTTGGGGACAAGGAGGTGGACTACGATCCCAATTTCAAGCTCTATTTGAACACCAAGCTGGCTAATCCTAAATATTCACCCTCAGTGTTTGGCAAAGCCATGGTCATCAACTACACAGGTGAGTCAGTTTCTCGGTCTCCCTAGCAGGTTGATCACCTCTTCTTCCTCCTGCTCCTCTTCTTCATCTCCTTCTTTCTTTCTTCCTTCTCTTTTTCCTCTTCCTCCTTCTGCTTCTCCTCTCCTCTTCTTCTTCCTTCTCCTTCTCTTCTTCATCTCCTTTCTTTCTTTCTTTCTTTCTTTCTTTCTTTCTTTCTTTCTTTCTTTCTTTCTTTCTTTCTTTCTTTCTTTCTTTCTTTCTTCTCTTTTCCCTCTTCCTCCTCCTCCTGCTTCTCTCCTCCTCTTCCTCCTCCTCTTCTTCATCTTCTTCCTTTCTTCTCTTTTTCCTCTTCTTCCTCCTCCCCTTGCTTCTCCTCTCCTCCTCTTCCTCCTCCTCTTCTTCACCTTCCTTTTTTTCCCTCTTCTTCCTCCTCCTCTTGCTTCTCCTCTCCTCCTCTTCCTCCTCCTCTTCTTCACCTTCCTTTTTTTTCCTCTTCCTCCTCCTCCTCCTGGTTCTCCTCTCCTCTTCTTCCTCCTCCTCCTCTTCTTCATCTCCTTCCTTCTCTTTTCCCTCTTCCTCCTCCTCCTCCTGCTTCTCTTCTCCTCCTCTTCCTCCTTCTCCTCTTCTTCATCTTCTTCTTCCTTTCTTCCTTCTCTTTTTCTTCCTCCTCCTCCTCCTCCTCCCTCTCTTTCTCATTCTCCTTCTCCCCCTTCTCCTTTTCTGAAGGAGACAAGCAACCATAACAGCAACGAATGGATGCAACACCAATTCGATCCTTTCCATTACAGTAATGGCCTAATTTCAAGCTGCAGGAACCGGCGGAAACGCAGAGCGGTTCCCTGCTTCCTCAGCTCCTTAACACCTTTTTCCCCAGTGACCTTGAAAGGGTTGGAAGACCAGCTGCTTAGCGTGATCGTGGGCTTCGAAAGGCGTGAACTGGAAGAGCAGCGGGAACATCTCATCCAAGAGACCAGTGAGAACAAAAACTTGCTGAAGGACCTGGAAGACTCCCTTCTCCGTGAACTGGCTACCTCCACGGGCAACATGTTGGACAACGTGGACCTGGTCCACACCCTGGAGGAGACAAAGGCCAAAGCTAATGAGGTAAGACCATCGCCCTGGCCTTAGGAATATGTTGCCCCAAAGAACTTCCTTAGGTTACCCCTCGTAGACCGGTCTTAGATGTTGACCTTTGTGAGCAGCACACCTCAAAATAGGTGACTACCATCTATCCATCAAGAAGAAGCTCCTTTTCCAATTTAAGATTGAGAGATAATGTGTAAAATGGATGAAAAGAAATGTGAGCTTCATAACCAAAGCAAAGAGAGAAGTTTTTTACTTTGAAAAGGATGCTTCGGATGGAGAGCTACCGATCTATCTATCTATCTATCTATCTATCTATCTATCTATCTATCTATCTATCTATCTATCTATCTATCTATCTATCTATCTATCTATCTATCTATCTATCTATCCATCCATCCATCCATCCATCCATCCATCCATCCATCCATCCATCCAGTCTAGCTATCTAATCAATCTATTTATCCACCTTCCTTGGTACATTAAGTATCCAATGTTGCAGCTCCTGCCTCTAAAAGGGAATTCTTTCCTTGGGCAACCTAGGTCTCTGACAAACTCAAGCTGGCTGAGAAAACAGCTGTCGACATCGACAAACTGCGAGATGGCTACCGCCCTGCAGCCAAGAGAGGAGCCATTTTGTTTTTTGTGCTGTCCGAAATGGCCCTGGTCAATACCATGTACCAGTACTCCTTGTCCGCCTTCTTGGACGTCTTTGGTCTCTCACTCCGGAAATCTATGCCTGACACCATCCTTGCCAAGAGGTTGCGCAACATCATGGATACCTTGACCTTTAATATTTACAACTATGGCTGCACAGGTGAGTCGAGGCACTCCGTTGGTGGCTGAGGCGATGAGCAAGGTTTGAAAGAAGGTACGTGCCACATAGGTGCGATGCTTTGTCAAAGCTGTTGCATTTCACCTTAGATGGAAGGCTTGAAGCCACCATAGTCAACTTGATTTTTGGCTTGAGAGGAGATTTTAGAGCTTTAGTTCAAGAGCGGAAGTTCACTTGATGGCTTCAGGAAAGCTGGTTGGAGGGACCTTAGGAAGACAGAAGATAGTCCTTGAAGATTTTAGGTGCTCATTCTTGTCAAACTGAACACTCTTAAGTGAGAACCATAGTGAGAGAACAATCATGAAGTTGTCTCCTCAAAAGAATATTTCTGTCAGGGCTCCAGTAGTTACCCCCATTTAAATCATGAGTCTCGAGCCAAACTTCCAAAACTTCAAAAGGATTTATTGGGAGTTAATATGCCAGCACTGCCTGGGTGTAGCCGACTCTGAGACACATCATTCATTGTCACCCTAAAGCCTGGTTTTCCCTCCACCCCCTGGGTGGATCCTAATTCATATTCTCCAATGGGACACCTCCATAGCCCAGAGTCATCAATCACACTCTCCAGTTAGAATTTTGTGCGACAGAAACTTCGGTCGGCTGGAAACTATCTTTGAAAACATTTATGGAATGCAAGCTGCCTACTGCTCCCCCCTCCCTGTCTGTTGGCAACTCTAAAAAGACCAGAGAAATATTTTATGAGTTGACAATTTCTAATTTTGGAACAAGAGGGGGAATTTGCCCATTTGGTCATGTTTTTACCCAGTGTAGTCTTGGAAAGAATTCTCCCTACTAACAGAGGCCGTGATACTTTCATTCCCAGGCCTGTTTGAGAAACACAAACTCCTTTTCTCCTTCAACATGACCATCAAGATTGAACAGGCTGATCACAGAGTTCCTCAGGAAGAACTGGATTTCTTTTTGAAAGGTATCCGGGTATTTTTCCATCTTCCAAACAACACCTACTTTTAGACTGGTGCTGGTGCCTTTGTTTATGCAGTGGTTTGAGCTTTCAGATTTTATTACCTTTCAAAGCAGGCCTGCTGGCTTTATTTATGGTTCCAATTTATATACTCCCGTTGTTGAATCCTGTAGACCTAAAAGAAATGAAAGAACAGGATCCCAGCAGGACAAAAAAAAAATCCAACTCGGAAAGCCTGGCTGCTGTATAGAAAACATAAATCCTTAAAATAGATCCTTTTTATAAAAACAGATCTCTAACAGAATAGCAGAGTTAGAAGGGACCTTGGAGGTCTTCTAGTCCAACCCCGTCATGCCCTTGTTAGAGTCGGACTCTGAGGGAGAGGAGGAACAGCCGACAGGGAGTGGAGTTGTGGCTCTGGAGGTTGTGGAGAAGGTTGGGGAAGGGCAGAGGCCAGCTAGGCAGTCAGAGGAGGACCCAGGCCCATCCCCTCTGCATCCTAAGACATGCAGGGAGGAGCGGAGAAGGCAACAACTTGACTTACGAGAGAGGAAGCGGCCATGATCCCCCTCATTGGTTGCAGCTGGGGAGAATAGTATATAAGAGAGACGGTTAAAACACAGCGTTGCCAGAAACAAAGCATGTTTTATTTTGTGCTGAAGTTATCTTGGCTGGCGTCTTTCCAACAGACTGTGCCTTGTTATCTCCTTGAAGTTGGTAATTACTTATCCTGTGGTCCGTTGTGGAAATTCCTTCACTGTAGTTTGTTTTGGTTTTTTATTTCACCTCTATCTGATCATTAAGTTTGGACTGTATTGCTTTCTTTGGAAGACTATATTTGAGTATGTTTTATCACCAATGGAGAATTATTGAAAAGCGGGGCCAAGTTGGAGGCATTAAAGGACATTTATTTACATTTTGGGTGTTGTTATGTTTGTGTTACACTCCGGGTAATCGCAAATCCCAGGAGACCCTATACCATTCTGGAGAAATGGTTGCCCAGTCTCTTCCTAAAAACCTCCAGTGTTGGCACCAAATGGCAGTTTGAGCGAGTTCTTTCTGTGGTTGTTTGTAAGGTTTCCATCATTAACCTATTTTCAGAAACCAAATCTTCACTAGTTGAAGGAGTTCCAATAAATCCAAGTGGCCCAAAACCATCTTGAGATTTCCTGAGCAGTCGGATCAATTGTTCATTTCTCTTTTAATTTAAGGAACGGTCCAGGCTACACTTATAAATTAATGGTTTGGGGTGCAGACAGGGGTGGGATACTACCGGTTCGCACCTATTCGCTAGAACCGGTTAACATTCTAAGCAGTTCAGAGAACCGGTTGTTAGAAGAAATTACTGGCCTAATCCTGTAAGGAAGGCAGGAAGGAAACATTCTGGGGTTGCTTACAGAAACTGCCTCTCTGTTAACCCTTTTTACATTCTTGGCAGGACTAGACTTCCTGTCTCAGGAACTTCTCTGGATATTTTTTTTCTCCTTTGCTGATACTTTGTTTGTATGGAGTGACCATTCAAAGTTAAAATGGCCCTGAAAAAAGGGACTTATGACCATTTTTCACACTTACGACTGTTGCAGCATCCCCACAGTCATGAGAGGCTAGGCGAGGAGATGCGTGCCTCGATGTGAGTGATGTTGAGTTGGCCACGCCCAGCCAATAACATGGCCACCAAGCCATGCCCACCAACTAAGCCACGCCCACAGAACCGGTTCTTTAAAAACTAGAATCCTACCCCTGAGTGCAGCATATTCATTCTGCATGCAAAATGGTCCGATCTGGATGCCTTCTCTTGTTCCTAGGCAACCTTTCCTTGGAGAAGAGTGCCCGGAAGAAGCCGTGTCTCTGGCTTGCGGACCAAGGCTGGGAGGACATCATCCGCGTCGCCGAACTCTTCCCAGAAAAATTTGGCGGTCTTACAGACGACCTAGAAGAAAAACTGAGTGATTGGAAAGCTGTGAGTACTTTCCTCCTTGTATCTTTGAAAGTTCTTAGTCTGAACCAGGGGATGTGGGCTTCCCAAGGAGGTTGTGTTGAATCACAGGGACAAATGTAACTGTCTTTGGAAAGTAGGGTGGGTATAAAACATCGAGACAGTGGTAATGATTTGGTTTACACATTACACTGAGAAGTGGGGAGTATAACTTTGCGTGTTGACTGAGCCTCACTGAGCTGTCTTAAACCTTCATGTTTGGTGTTGGCTTAGTATAGTGTGTGAACCAATATTTGTAGCTCAGGATTGAACTGCGGGGCCCGTGGCGTTCTCTTGAGCTTGGTGGTTTTCTTGCAGACATCTCATGACCCAACTAAGTAACGTCATCAGTACCACAGTGCCATTGGGTGGGGTTTTCTCCCTGTTTATATAGTTTGCCCTGTCAGTGTTAGTGGGAATGTTCTTGGTGGTTCCTTGATTAGGATGTTGTGTATTGTTTGATTGTTTGTCTGAGTGGGCAGCATGTTTACTGCTTGATTGTTACTCTGGCATTACAGCCACTTGTATATAAACAGAGAGCAAATCCCAAATCCCTTCTAGCAGTGATGATGTTACCTAGTTGGGTCATGAAACGTCTGCAAGAAAACATCCAAGCTCAGAGGGCACCAAGGACCCCACATAGTGTATGAACTTCGTCATTTGTCTGCCTGTAGGATGCAACATGGAATACCTTTTGAATGCTGCTTTGATTTTCCTTCCTTCCTTCCTTCCTTCCTTCCTTCCTTCCTTCCTTCCTTCCTTCCTTCCTTCCTTCCTTCCTTCCTTCCTTCCTTCCTTCCTTCATTCATTCTCAGTGGTATGACATCGATGCTCTGGAACAAACTCCGTTCCCCCTGCACTACAACAACACCCTCACCAACTTCCAGAAGCTGCTCCTCTTACGATGCTTCCGAGTGGATCGGGTCTATCGTGCTGTGACCGACTACGTCACCCTCACCATGGGTGTGAAGTAAGGGTGCCTCTTCTCCTAGGCTTTCAGCATCCAGGACCTTGGGTTCCAGATCCACCAGATGTCCTCCTCTCTCTCTCTCTCTCTCTTCTTCCCCTTCCTCCCCTCAGGTATGTCCAGCCTCCGGTGATCAGCTTCGAGGCCATCTATGAGCAGAGCACCCCTAATTCGCCCATTGTCTTCATCCTGAGCCCTGGCTCTGACCCGGCCACTGACCTCATGAAACTGGCCGATCGGACTGGCTTTGGAGGGAACCGTCTCAAGTTCCTGGCAATGGGCCAGGGGCAGGAGAAGGTAGGTTTGGTTAGAAAGTTCTGGTGGATGGCTTTACTCTCCTGGGCTGGCCAAGTTCTGTTTTCTCCATCAATAGAATAGAATAGAATGAGAAACAATAGAATAGAATAGAATAGAAAATAGAATAGAATGAGAAAGAATAGAAAATAGAATAGAATAGAATGAGAAAGAATAGGAAACAATAGAATAGAATAGAATAGAATAGAATAGAATAGAATAGAATAGAATAGAATAGAATAGAATGAGAAAAAATAGAATAGAATAGGAAAGAATAGAATAGAATGAGAAAGAATGGAATAGGAAAGAATAGAATAAGAATAGAATAGAATTTTATTGGCCACATTAAGTGTTGGAGATCAACTAGTCAACTAGATGTGTTTTATGGTGGTCAGTTCCTTAGAGGTCCATAAATTGAATCCATTGTTTTCCTACTGCCCTTCTTTCAGGTGGATCTCTGCCTGGAACCCCATTCCTTTGGTTGAAGAGCTCTTCTGGCTCAAATCCTGAAGAAATCCTCACGCTCCTATCTCGTTCTCTTCCCAGGTGGCGCTGCAGCTGCTGGAGAATGCGGTGGCTCGTGGCCAGTGGCTCATGTTGCAGAATTGCCATCTCTTGGTGAAGTGGCTGATCGACCTGGAGAAGGCCGTCGAAAGGATTACAAAGCCTCACCCAGATTTCCGACTGTGGTTGACCACTGACCCGACCAAAGGTTTTCCCATTGGGATCCTTCAGAAATCTCTTAAGGTAAATGACATCCGGAAGGGATCATTTCGTGCCCTCGACTCTGATTTGCTCTTCTGGTAGGAGGCATCAGAGCGTGGGAGCCAATCTTTGGTGGGCGCCCTGTTTGTCCTACCCTGAAAAACCTATCAAATCACTTCATTGGGGCAGGTGATCTGACAAGAGGAGAACACGCCAAACTTCCTGAGTGACAATGTGTCAGGGCTCCGACAATACACCCCCATTCAAATCACGAGTCTCTAGCCGCATCTCTCAGAGTAAAAAAAAATGATTTATTAGGAGTGACCATGTTGGCGTTACCTGGATGCAGCTGACACTAAGACACATTATTCATTTCACCCTGGTCTTCCCCCCACCCCCTGGATGTATATTCTCCAATGGGACACATCCATAGCCAAGAGTCATCAATCATGTTCTCCAGTAATAATCTTGCATGCCAGAAGCTTCGGCTGCCTAGCAATTATCTGAAGCGTTTAAGGAATGCACTGCTTTCCCCCACTCCCTTTCTGAGGGCAACTCAAAAGACCAAAGGGGTATTTTTTTAGTTGACATAGTGTTGATCAGCGTCACTGGGCTTAATTTTGGGTGAGGAGCCCGGTGACACCACGGGCACAGTGGGCATGGGAGAAAGACCAGCGAAAGTTCAAAAAGCATCTCCAGGTAGAGGAGCCTCAGAAAGTGGTTGCATCTGGTGACTCAACTCATCCAAACTGGAGTTGTTTTCTTCCCCCATCTCAGGTTGTCACAGAGCCTCCCAACGGGTTGAAGCTCAACATGAGAGCGACCTTCTTCAAAATCTCCCACGAGTCTCTCGACCAGTGTCCTCACGCCGCCTTCAAGTCTTTGGTCTACGTCTTAGCGTTTTTCCACGCTGTGGTCCAGGAGAGGAGGAAGTTTGGGAAGATCGGTTGGAACGTGCCCTACGATTTCAACGAATCGGATTTCCAGGTAATCGGCATTCTGGTTCCTCAGCAGGGCATGGTGAGGATCCTCTTGGATTTAGGAGGACCTCCCCGCAAGAAACCCTGAGGATTTTTCCTTTCCTTTTACTTTGAGAAAGGAGCCTTGCCAATCACTGTCAGTTTTAAGAGCAGGAAGTTAGGAAGGCTAAGCTAAGCAAGATCCCGAGTGTGTCAGGATTCCAGCAGTTAACCCCAATTAAATCATGAGTCTCGAGCCAATCTTCCAAGACTTCAAAAGGATTTATTGGGAGTTAACATGTCTGGCACTGCCTGGATGTAGCCGACTCTGAGACACATCATTCATTGTCACCCTTGACCCTGGTTTCCCCCCCAACCCCCTGGGTGTATCATAATTCATATTCCCCAATGGGACACCTCCATAGCTCAGAGTCATCAATCATGCTCTCCACTTAGTTATTTGCGCAGCAGAAACTTCAGTCACCTAGTTACTATCTTTGGAAGCATTTATGGAATGCACTTTCAGTTTGCAAGCTGTCCCACTGCTCCCCCCTCCCTTTCTGCTGGCAACTCTAAAAAGACCCTAGAAATATTTTATGAGTTGACAGAGTGATTAATCCGTGGATTTTCCCCCCCCCCACAATTCCACCAGGTCTGCATGGAGATCCTCAACACATACTTGACCAAAGCTTTCCAGCAAAACGACGACAAAATCCCCTGGGGAAGCCTGAAGTATCTCATCGGAGAGGTGAGCAGACAAGGGGCAGAGAGCGATTCCTCCAAGTGACAAGTGGGGGTTCAAAAATGACCCCATGAAACTGGTCAATATTCAACCAGAAGGCCCAATATCACATCTTCTGACCGTTGGGGAGGGAGCAAAATACTCTTCCCCCGCCGGTGGGTCTGGGACTTGCAATTCCCTGCAGGCTTCCCCATTGACTTTGGCTAAGGCTGAGGCCTGTGCTTTACGACTGACAGAAATTCTAGTCCCAATTGCCGTTGTAAGTCGAGGACTACCTGTAAATTGGTTTAGGGCTACTAGGGTGGTACCAGAGGGCTGGTCAGTGCCCTGAAGACCGTCCGCCCGCCCGTCTTTTCATTCACCTTGTTGAATTTTAACCATCTTTGCCACTTTTTAAATTGTAGATGCGGTTTTTACGTTTCGATATTTTATTCGTTCGTCGTCCACGGTCCTTCTGTGAGAGAGATGGGCAGTTTCTAAATCCGATAAATAAATCAAAAAATTAAAAAAAATAGTCCCGGGAAAAAAAGTCCATCTCAAATGGTGATTAAAACTTTGACGTGCTGGCAAATTTCTAGGTGATGTACGGCGGGCGAGCCATCGACAGCTTCGACCGGCGCATCCTTACTATTTACATGGACGAATACCTGGGAGATTTTATCTTCGATACGTTTCAGCCTTTCCATTTTTTCCACAATGATGATGTTGATTACCGAATCCCCGAAGGGACGTCGAAGGACGATTATGTGGGTAAGGCACCAGCTGGGAGTTGAAGTCCGGAAGTCTTAAAAGTTGCCAAGATTGGACATCCCTGGTTTATTTTATTTTATTTTATATTTTATTTTATGTCAATCACTTACAAGATAATGTAAGTATTAAATAAATAATATAAATAAATAAAATATAAGTAAAAAACATGGATACATATAAGAAAAATAAAAGAAATAAAAGAAACAATAGGACAGGGACGGTAGGCACCTTGGTGCACTTATTCACGCCTCCTATAGGCCTCTTAGGAAAGGGGTGAGATCAATAGTAGACGGTCTAAGGTTAAAGTTTTTGGGGTTTGGGGAAGAAATACAACAACATCCCTTAACGTAGCACTCTTCCAGATACAATAGCATGTCCATATTTTACAGTAGACCCTGATTTGGCTTTCTTTCATTGCTGTCTCTTAATTACATACATTAAAAGAAATGCCCAACATTTTTAAATATAATTCTATATTGAAGCCCCGTTAGAACAGAAATAGAAATAGAATAACAGAGTTGGAGGGGACCTTGGAGGTCTTCTAGTCCAACCCCCTGCCCAGGCAGGAAACCCTCTACCACTTCAGACAAATGGTTATCCAACATCTTTTTAAAAACTTCCTCAAGTGTTGGAGCCACCCACAACTTCTGGAGGCCAGTTGTTCCACCGATTAATTGTTCTGACTGTCAGGAAATTTCTCCTTAGTTCTAAGCTGCTTCTCTCCTTGATTAGTTTCCACCCATTGCTTCTTGTCCTGCCTTCTGGTGCTTTGGAGGGTAGCTTGACTCCCTCTTCTTTGTGGCAACCCCTGAGATATTGGAAAACTGCTATCATGTCACCCCTGATCCTTCTTTTCACCTTCAATCCCGCTCTTTCTGCGTCTTCCTTCCACAGAAGAGATTGAGTCCCTACCACTAGCCAACACGCCGGAGGTATTTGGCCTGCACCCGAACGCTGAAATTGGGTACTATACCCAGGCAGCCCGCGATATGTGGTCCCATCTGTTAGAGCTACAGCCCCAAACAGGTATGGCCCTCAAGAGGTTCAGCAGAATCGGACAAAACGGGCCTCTGGTCTGTTGAGGCCCATGGGAAGAAGGCAATTCAAACTCTGCTGACCACCGCTTCCTAATTTTCATTGCCTGGAATAAACAGCTAAAAATCTAGAAATGAATAGTTGGAATTTTGCTGGAATCCTATATCAGCGAGAAAACAAAAATAAAAACCCACCCCAATCAGCATAAAATTTCCCACTCTGAAACGTTGGATTTGTCATCACCCAACAAAAGAGGTTGGGATGACCCAAAGGGGCGTGGCACAAAGGCAACACAGTCAGATAATCAGTCGGAGTCCCTTTATTAGCTCCAACTTTGCCCCCAATGTCCTGGTTACCTTCTGGGCTGGAGAAAAACTCTCCCAGGAACAGCCTTTGGCTGCAGAGAATCAAGTCCAAAACGTGGTCAACACAAACTGTAACTATAAGTCCAACAAGGCAAGGTGAGATAATTAGTCCAGCAGGGCAGGAGAAGGAATTCCAGACATGAAGGCACGGCCGTAATTCAATGTGGTTGAGGGGATGCCAGGAACACAGATAACCAAAGTCAACACAAAATAAACACATGTTTGTTCCCAGCAGATGCTGCACTCAGCCTGCATCTCTTTTAAACTCCCTTCCCAGCTGCAGCTAATAAAGGGAATCAGGACCCTTTCCTCCCCCGTAAGCCACACAACCCACGTTGCTCTCCTCTGTTCCTGCCTTCGTGCCCTAGGATGAGGAGGGGGTGGGCCTGGGTCTTCCTCTGAACTCCCTCTCCCTTGTTCTACCTGTTCCCTGCTCTGCCCAGCTGGACTTTGCCCTTTCCCAGTTTCCTCCACAGCCAACGGAGCCACACTCCCACTCCCTGTCAGCTGTTGGGCTTCCTCCTCGGATTCAGATTCTGACAGGGGCGTGACAGAGGTTCTTGACGTGCCTCCTCCATCCAATCTCTTTGTCTTGGTTTTAGGGGAATCCGGTGCTGGGATCAGCCGGGACGAGTACATTGGTCAGGTCGCCAAGGACATTGAGAACAAGCTGCCCAAGGTTTTCGATCTGGATCATATCAGGAAGGTTTTGGGCATCGACATCTCGCCGACGACGGTGGTGCTGCTGCAGGAACTAGAGAGGTTCAACAAACTCATCGTCCGGATGACCAAGTCCTTGGCCGAGCTGCAGAGAGTAAGCAGATCTTGCCCACCCGTCGAAACTCTTCCCCCTCCCTCCTTTCCCCATCTTGAGTGGCCGGTGGACCGACCATCCTTTGTGTCTTCACATCCAGGCCTTGGCTGGGGAAGTTGGCATGAGCAACGAACTGGACGAAGTAGCCCGGGCTCTCTTCAATGGTCAGATTCCAAATATTTGGAGGAAGTTGGCTCCCGATACACTGAAGACCCTGGGCAACTGGATGATTTATTTTAAGAACAGGTTTCTCCAATACACCTCATGGGTAAGTAGACACGGCGTCTTCGCAGCACCCTTGTTAAGTGGGGGAGAGGTCTGTGCTTTGGGGTAGAGGAAACCCCCCTCCTTCTTTCCAAGCAAGCTCAGGTCACTCTGGCATACAATGGCAAGACCACCCTTGGAATCCTGCATCCAGTTTTGGTCCCCACAATGTAAAACAGATGTTGAGACTCTAGAAAGAGGGCGGAGAAGAGCAGCCAGGATGATGAGGGGACTGGAGGCTACAACATACCATGAACAGTTGCAGGAACTGGCTTGGCTAGTCTAGGGAAGAGAAGGACCAGGGGAGACATGGTAGCGGCCTTCCAAAATTTGATGGGCTGCCACAGGGAGGAGGGAAGGGGTCAAGCTATTTTCCAAAGCCCCTGAAAGCCAGACAAGAAGCAACAAATGGAAACTAATCAAGGAGAGAAGCAACCAAGAACGAAGGAGAAATTTCCTGACAGTTAGAACAATTAATAAGTGGTAGAACTTGCCTCCAGAGGTTGTAAATGCTCCAACACTGGATTTTTTTAAAGAAGAGATTGGACAGCCATTTGTCTGAAACAGTATAGGATAGGTCCTTCTGCCTGAGCAAAGGGTTGGACTAGAAGACCTTCAAGGTCCCTTCCAATTCTGTTATTCCATTAGCTAAAAGGACTGCCAACAATGATGGGAAGAATTATTTATTACTGTTGCGGTCGGCCACACCATCCGCCAGATTGCTCAAACGGCGCTTCAGATTTGCCCCCAAGCTGCCCATCACTATTGATCCCATCGGGGCTTCCTTCTGTCATTCTACTTCCGTTTGCAGGTCTTTATTACTCTGTGATTTTTCTCTAGGTTTATGACTTATTTCAATTGATTGGCTGGCCCTAGACGCTGGAGGGCATCGGAATCTCTCTTGCAGGGATAACCCACCTTGGTGCCCAACCAAGTTGTCCTGTGACCCACAGACACGGGCTTATAGAGCTGTGCTGGGTTCTGGGTACCCTTGTTTACCCTGGGGAAGAGCCAAATCGAGTATCAACGCAAAAATATTTATCTGGTTTTTTAATTGCCAGCAGAAAGGAAGTGGGAGAAATAGTGCATTCCTTAGACAGTTTCTAGGCAACCGAAGCTTCTGGCGCACAAGATTATTACTGGAGAGCATGATTGGTGACTCTTGGCTATGGAGGTGTCCCATTGGAGAATATACATCCAGGGGGTGGGGGGAAGACCAGGCTCAAGGGGGAAATGAATGATTTAATATCGGCTGGGTGACAGGGCTCCAACAAATCCCCCTCATTCAAAGCAAAAGTCTCTAGCCGCATCTCGGAAAAAGTAAATTGGTTTATTAGAAACCGCCATGTTGGTGCGTGCCTGGTTGCAGGTGGTACTAAATCACATCATTCATTTCCCCCTTGACCTGGTCTTCTCCCCACTCCCTGGATGTGACTTCTCCAATGGGACACATCCGTCTCCAAGAGTCATCCATCATGCTCTCCAATAATAATGCTCCAACAACTTTGGGCTGCTGAGTTGATTGTCTAGGCATTTCAAGAATGCCTTGTTTTCCACTCCCTTTTTCTGTGCAGCTAAAAAGACCAAAGGAGTCTCTTTTTAGTTGACAGTGCCTCAGAGTCATGCCGACATGATCACTCCTAATAAATCATTTTTGAAAAGTTCTGAGAGATGCGGCTAGAGACTCATGATTTGAATGGGGGAGCCCTGACACGGCGTTCCTTGCCGCCCTTAGGTGGAGGAAAGCGAGCCGAGCGTCATGTGGCTATCAGGGCTGCACATCCCGGAGTCCTACCTCACGGCGCTTGTCCAAGCAACCTGCAGGAAGAACGGTTGGCCGCTCGACCGCTCTACTTTGTATACCCAAGTCACCAAATACCGGACCGCCGACGAGGTCACGGAGCGGCCGGGACAAGGTAAGGCGTTTCCCGGGGGCCTCGCAAAACTCTTGATGGACTTGCTACAAGACTGGCTACAGGTAGTCCTTGATTTACGACCCGCCCCAATTGGGCCCAACGTTTCCGTTGCTAAGCGAGACAGTTACCTAGCGAGCTTTGCCCCCTCTCCTGATTTTACGACCTTTCCTGCCACCATTGTTGAGTGACTCTCCACAAGAAGTGATGATTGTTAAGGGAATCCCACTGACTTTTGCTTGCTGGAAAGATCGCGATAAGGGGAACCCCTGACCACAAGACGCAGCGACCATGTCAAACACGAGCCAGTGGCCAAGTGGATTTTGATCACATGCCCCTGTCCCCAAATTATTGTCCTCCCCCACCTTATTTATTTATTGATTGATTGATTGATTGATTGATTGATTTTATATACCGCCCCCTCTCCCGATGGGACTCGGGGCGATGTACAGCCAAGTAAAAACAGCACAGATTACAAATACAATTTTTAAAATAAAATTAAAATGGATTAAATTAGTGGCTGGAATAAATTAAAGATAAATACTAACCAGGAAAATTTAAAAGCTACAACCATTAAAACCTTATTTACTTACCTCCCCCCACAAGGAAGGAAAAGGAAGGAGAAGCCTCACAACCGACCACTTCCCCCTTGATGGCCCGTGGCTGCTCCCCGGGTAGCCTGCCGGGCCCCAGGCGGAGCAGCCATTCCCCCTCCTCACCGGGCCCCAGCTCAGCGCAAGGCCCCTGGCAGGAGGAAAAGATGGACCGATGGATAAGTCGGCCCAGCTTACTGCATCCACCTCTTCTTTTACAGCGGTTCCAACCCTGGCGGTAGCAATAGGGAAGGGGAAGGGAGTGGGGGCACCTTTTGCAATAGACACTCAACCGATGGAGGGATACAGATAGATACAGATAACAGATAATCAGAGTTGGAAGGGACCTTGTAGGTCATCTAATCCAACCCCCTACCCAAGCGGGAGACCCTACGCCATTTCTGAAAAATGACAGTCCAATCTCTTCTTGAAAGTCTCAAGTGATGGCGCTCCCACAACTTCTGAAGGCAACTCCTGTTCCATAGGTTGATTTTTCTCACTGTCAGAAAGTTTCTCCTTATTTCCAGGTTAAATCTCTCCTTGTTCAGTTTCCATCCATTATTCCTTGTCTGGCCTTCAGGTGCTTTAGAAAATAGCTTGATCCCTTCCTCCCTGTGGCAGCCCCTCAAATATTGTAAGACCACTATCATGTCTCCCCTGGTCCTTCTCTTCCCTAGACTAGCCAGGCCCAGTTCCTGCAACCGTTCTTCGTATGTTTTAGCCTCCAGTCCCCTCATCATCCTGGTTGCTCTTCTCTGCCCTTTTTCTAGAGTCTCAACCTCTTTTTTATAGTGTGGTGACCATAACTGGATGAAGTACTCCAGGTGTGGCCTTACTAAGGCTTTACAGAGTGGTATTGCCAGTAGTACCTCACTTGATCTCGATTGTATCCCTCTGTTAATACAATTTAGGATTGCATTGGCTTTTTTGGTGGCTGCCGCCCACGGCTGGCTCCTATTTAGCTGGTTGTCCACTAAGACTCCAGGATCCCTCTCCCAGTTACTGCTATTGAGCCTGGTTTCACCCAGTCTATATGTGTCCTTTTGGTTTTTCTTATTTATTTATTTATTTATTTATTTATTTATTTATTTATTTATTTATTTATTTATTTATTTATTTATTTATTTATATTTATTATTTATTTATTTATTATTTAAATATTATATTTATTATTTATTTATTATTTATATTTATTATTTATTTATTTATATTTATTATTTATTTATTTATTTATATTTATTTATTATTTAAATATTTTTATCTTATCTTATATTTATTTATTGATTGATTTATTAATTTATTTACTTACTTACTTATTTATTAATTTATTATTTATATTTAGCTGGTTATCCACTAAGACTCCAAGATCCCTCTCACAGTTCCTGCTATTGAGCCTGGTTTCACCCAGTCTATGCTTCAGTGGTTGATGAATGTACATAACATCCGTGAATGAGGCCTTTCAGCAGGGACTCTGGGAGCCACGTATGAAGACCATCATAGAAGGAACCGAGCAATGGATGAATCTCATTGCTCTTGCTATAGCAACGATTTATTAAAACTTACATGCTGCCTGTCTCTGGGCAGCTGCCCCGAGTCTCCCAGCCCTGTTTTTGTTGAGGGTGTGTGTATGTGTGTGTGTGTGCGGCATTTCTAAAATGCGAAGCAGCTGAGGATCCCGTTTCGGGCCTGTGCCCCTCCCTTCTCCTCTCCCCAGGGTGTTTCGTCTCCGGCCTGTACCTGGAGGGGGCCGACTGGGACCTGGACAACGGCTGCCTCACCCGGAGCAAGCCCAAAGTGCTGGTGGTGGATTTGCCCATCCTGAAGATCATCCCCATCGAGGCCCATCGGCTCAAGCTGCAGGTAGGAGCGGACGTGGCGAGCTGGCGGTTGAGTTTTTGATTTGGGGGGGTGTGTGTGTGTGAGAGAGAGAGAGACAGGATAGTCCTTCCCAGACAGGGACGGCCTTCTCTTTCCACCTGGTCATCGGTGGGCACTTTCTTTGGCATGTGGTATGGCAGTTGTGGGGTCCTTGGGGCCCTTCGAGCTTGGCGGGTTTCTTGGAGACGTTTCATGACCCTACTAGGTAACATCGTCAGTGCTAGAGGGAGGCGGGTTTGCTCTCTGTTTATACACAGGAGCCTTGCCCTGTCAGTGTAGGCGGGAGCGATGTTGCTGGCCCTTTGATTAGGCTGCTGTTTACAGTTTGTGGCATTAGTTCCTCGATTGGAGTGTTGTTTACTGCTTGTACAGTATATCAACAGGGAGCAACCGCCCACTCCCTTCTAGCACTGATGATGTTCCCTAGTTGGGTCATGAAACGTCTTTAAGAAAACCATCAAGCTCAGAGAGCACCAGGGACTCCACAGCCCTCCTCCTCCGCTGCCGCCTCTCTGCAAATCCCCCACTCCTTTCTAGCACTGATGTTGTTCCCTAGTTGGGTCATGAAACGTCTGCAGGAAAACCACCCAGCTCAGAGAGGACCAAGGAACCCACAGTTCTCCTTCCTGTTCTTTTTCTCCTCCTCCTCCTCCTCTCTGCAAACTCCACTCTCTTCTCGTACTGATAATGCTACCTAGTTGGGTCATGAAACGTCTGCAAGAAAACCACCCAGCTCAGAGAGTACCAAGGAACCCAGTTCTCCTTCCTGTTCTTTTTCTCCTCCTCCTCCTCTCTGCAAACTCCACTCTCTTCTCGTACTGATAATGCTACCTAGTTGGGTCATGAAACGTCTGCAAGAAAACCACCCAGCTCAGAGAGTACCAAGGAACCCAGTTCTCCTTCCTGTTCTTTTTCTCCTCCTCCTCCTCTCTGCAAACTCCACTCTCTTCTCGTACTGATAATGCTACCTAGTTGGGTCATGAAACGTCTGCAAGAAAACCACCCAGCTCAGAGAGTACCAAGGAACCCAGTTCTCCTTCCTGTTCTTTTTCTCCTCCTCCTCCTCTCTGCAAACTCCACTCTCTTCTCGTACTGATAATGCTACCTAGTTGGGTCATGAAACGTCTGCAAGAAAACCACCCAGCTCAGAGAGTACCAAGGAACCCAGTTCTCCTTCCTGTTCTTTTTTTCTTTCTTTTTCTCCTCCTCTTCCTGCTCCTCCTCTCTGCAAACTCCACTCTCTTCTTGTACGGATAATGCTACCTAGCTGGGTCATGAAACGTCTGCAGGAAAACCACCCATCTCAGAGAGCACCAAGAAACCCACAGTTCTCCTTCCTGTTCTTTTTCTCCTCCTCCTCCTCCTCTCTGCAAACTTCTCTCTCTTCTCGTACTGATAATGCTACCTAGTTGGGTCATGAAACGTCTGCAGGAAAACCACCCAGCTCAGAGAGCATCCAGAAACCCCCCACCCAGTTCAACCCCTGAGCTCCAATTACTCACTTCTGCATTCGTCTGCCTTTTTTTAACAAGGACCTCGTGGTGGTTTTGGGTTTGTTTGTTTTTTTCAGAATACTTTTCGGACGCCGGTCTACACGACGTCCATGCGGAGAAACGCTATGGGGGTTGGGCTGGTATTTGAAGCCGATCTGTTTACCACAAGGCATCTCTCTCACTGGGTCCTCCAAGGGGTTTGCCTCACCTTAAATGCCGATTGAGCCTCGGTGCAGCCATGCCGGAGCTCCAGTTAACCAATTTTGGGGGGAAGAGGCGAAGAAAGAAGACACTTGAAAAACTCCAGCCTTCCTTGCTCCGGCCTCTGGAGGCTTTCGGGTTGCAACGTTACCTTTTTGCAGCTTTGTTTAATTTTCAGTTGCTGTTTCTTGTTTTTCCTTTTCTTTTTTTCTTTTTTTAAAATTTATATATTGCACTTTATATCAATAAATAGTTTTGCCAATGTGTTCGATGTAAAAGATGTAGTTGGGTGGGTTCTAAATCTAAGGTGGCAACCAGGAAGGCTTAATATATTTATTATTGTCCCCAAAATAAATATGGGACTTGATACAGTTCCACAAATTGCCATGGGTTTCGCTACAGCGGATTAACTGGTTTGCCTGCCTTGAAAATGGATTTATTTGGTCCTTTTTTTTGGCCAATTTTTCTCTGCGTGGATGCAATTTTAAAACCCGCCTAGTGAAATCACACCAGTGAAAATGGTCTCCTTAATCTGTAAGAAAGTTTAAGCACATTTTTTTAATTTCACGGTGCGTTCCTCCCAAATTCTTGGACGCTTGGCACTAAAATTTGATCCAGAAACAAGCAGGAAGGTTCTAAATTGATGCTGGTTAATGCCATGCATTTTAAAATGGTATCATCTTCAAAGGAAGTGCCTTTATCATTCATTAAATACCTATCTAAATCAGGGTTTCTCACTCTTGGCAATTGGAAGACCTGCGAACTTCAACTCCCAGATGCTGGATGGGGAATTCTGGAAGTTCAAGTTCGCAGATCTTCCAATTGTCAAGAGTGAGAAACCCTGATTAAACATTTTTTTAAAAAATCCACCCGAAAAGGAATATCATAAGTTTATCTTGAAAAGTAGAATAATCTTATTCCTCCTGACCAAGGGTCTTCAAACTTGGCAAGTTTAAGACTTGTGGACTTCAACTCCCAGAATTCCTGAGCTAACATGACTGGAGGAGGAGGAATTCTGGGAGTTGGAAGTTCACAAGTCTTAAAGTTGTCAAGTTGGAAGACCCCTGGTCTAGGCTCTCCTGCCTGACCAGGGGTTGGACTAGAAGACCTCCAAGGTCCCTTCCGATTTGGTGATTCCTATCCTCCGGCTGAATTTCGAACAACCAAGTTGCAGCCCCTCCAACTGAGGCCACAAGCTGGCCTTCAGAAGACCCTTGTCATTCTCCCCTCTCCATGGTTGGTGGATTCTCCATCTCCAACAGAGACCCCTTCCACTGCACCACCTTGGGCTCCCGCTCTTCCCCCTTCCGCTCCCCTCCCTCCGCTCCTCCTCCACACACACACAACCCAACAAAGGACACAGACAAGCTCAGCCAGGATTAGCAAAATAAAGAGTTTGTTGGGATTGTAGTCGATCAGTCGATAAAAACGATAACAAAGAAAAAAAGGAATACAGTGACCAAGATCACATTCTGGAAAGGTGGACAGAATTTGGGGAGGGGATGTTTCTCTCCTTTGGCTGCACTTCCTTCCTGCCACCTCCACCCCCACCACCCATGTGGGGGTCCAAACTGCCCCATCCCACCCCCCCAAAAATAAGAATTTATCACGACTGTGCGAAGTGGCAGATTAGGGAAAGCTTTACTGTTCAGGAGCCGATACACAGTGCGCGGCGGGGCTGATGGTGAGCTGGCGGTCTTCATTGGGGCTACGTAGGGCCGGCCAGGCGTGGTTGCCCCCCCCCCTTCTCGGGACGCGCCCCGAATAAATGGAAGGCGCATCAGAAGCAAGCAATTCAGGCAGACACACCTGAGTTTGGCTACAGCGTTTCATTAGGTAGATAACTCTGCAATAGGAACAGGTGAGGAAGAAGTGACTCTAGTTCTGGAAAGATTTTGGCATGCACGCGGGGGGGGGGGGGGGGGGAAGGAGGGGGAGAGAGGAGGGGGGGCGCTCGGAAGAAGGAGGGAGGGAGGGAGGGGGATGCAGCCCGGCCCTCTGCTGACCGCCGAGAGTCCCCTCCAAGCGCCCGGGTTCAAACAGTCCGATCCGTCCCCGAATGCTTGCAAACCATTTTGCTTCCATTCACCTGGTCCACGGCCAGCGTCTCCACCTCGGGCGGCTGGGGCTGGGCGGGAGGGACGTGGTGGATACGGTGGGCCACCCCGACGTGACTCTTGTGCTGCCTCTCCCGGGCCGGGCTGTGGGGTTCGGACGACGTGCGCTCGGACGGGATGGGCGGGATGACCAAAGGCCTCTCTTTCAGAAGGTGCAGCTCGGTGGACTCCCTGGCCAGTAAGAAGGGCGTGGGGTCAGGCATGGCGTCCACCGGCTCCCGCAGTAGCAGCTTGCGGCTCTCCGAGCCTAATCGGTAGGCCTCCTCGAATTCGGGGTTGAGCGGCGTGGACAGGCTCTTCTTCATCCGGCGCCGCGGGGTTTCCGGAAGCTTCTCTTTGGGAGGAGCAGGTTTGTAGCCGGAGAGCACGGGGCTTCCGGAGGGCGAGCTGTCTGACGTCCCGCTGGAGCTCATGAGTTTTTTCTTGGTGGCGTGAAGCTGGGAGGTCAGGTAGGCGATGGTGCTGGCCCGCTGCTCCAGTTCGCTGGAGAGCATGTTCAACTTATGGCTTTTCATCTTTAACTCTTCCAAGTATTTCTTCTCCCGTTCCTTGATGGTGTTCTCCAGCACCGCGATCATGGCGTTTTTCTGCTCCAGCTCTTTCAGTAACTCGTTGTTTTCCACCTCCTTCGCTTTGAGCTGGGCCTCCAGTTCTTCGCATTTCCTTCGGAGCTCTTCGCTCCTCGAAATCCCATTTTCTGGAAAAGGGAGAAAAAAAAAGGGGGGGGGGGAGGAGAGAAGAAGGGTTTTATTTCAAAAGAGATCCGGGACGGGACCGACATTCCACGAAGCGAGCGAAGCACCGAAGCCAAGGAGCAGCAGAGTTTTCCCGTGTCGGTCGCTAAAGAAAAAACGCGGCAGGCGAACGGCACATTCGTCTCCTGCCTTCCCTGCAAAAACAGCGCCCGAGGTTGCCAGCAAGGAAAAGAATGGAACTTGATTCAGACTCCGACATCTAATAAAAAATGTGTCGGGAGTCCAACAAATCCACCCCCATTCAAATCATAAGTCTCTAGCCGCATCTCTCAGAGAAAAGAAAATGGATTTATTAGGAGTGAACATGTCAGCATTAGCTGGGTGCAGCCGACACTAAGATACATCATTCATTTCCCCCTTGACCGTGGTCTTCCCCCACCCCCTGGATGTATATTCTCCAATGGGACACATCCATAGCCAAGAGTCATCCATCATGCTCTCCAGTAACATTCTTGCGCTCCGACAATTTTGGTTTTCCAGGGTGATTATCTAGGCACTTAAGGAATGCACTGTTTTCCCCCACTCCCTTTTTCTGGCAGCTAAAAGGATCAACTTTTTAGTTGATAAACAAGCAGCAATGAAAATGCTCTGTGATGTCTTGGGGCGTGGCACAAAAGCAACCAAGTCACAAAAATAAGTAGAGTCCCTTTAATTCCTCCCACTTGGCCTCCAATGTCCAGTTATCATCGGGTGGAGAAAAAAAACTCTCCCAAGAACAGTTTTTAAAGAGAAGAAATTCAGTCCGAACCCAAAGACCAACACAATAAAAACCAACACAAACCACAACTGCAGCAATTAACGAGACAGGGCAGGATAAGGAATTGCGGGCTTTAAAAGATAACGAAACACACAGAGTTGGGAGGACGCCAGAACCCAGATAAGACTTGACAAACCAAAACAATTCATGCTTTGCTTCCAGCAAGGTGCTATGCGCAAGCGCCCTTTTGAAACCCTGTTTTCCCAGCTGCAGCTAATGAAGGGAATCAGGGCCCTTTTCTCCCCCGTAAACCACGTTGCTCCCTTCTCTATTCCTCCCTGCATGCCCTAGGATAAATAGGTGGCTCTGGGTCTTCCTCTGAAGGCCCAGCCGGACTTTGCTCTTCCCCAGTTTCCTCCACAGCCACCAGAGCCACACTCTCACTCCCTGTCAGCTACTCAACCTCCCCCTCGGAATCAAGATTCCACAACGTTGGAAGAATACCTTAAGTACGTAAGGAAGGTGTACGCGAATGTGTTCAGATGCCTCACCTGTCAAGTCTGAGCTTTTGAGAGTCAACTCGTAGGTCAGATCTGAAAAACAGACAAGAGTTAAGATATTTCAGAAACCTTCTCTCTCTCTCTCTCTCTTGGCTGAATTTTCCTGGGCAAAACCGGGCAATTCATAATAAATGCAACCCAGAGAACGTTAATGGGCCTTTCCAGAAAACCAAAACCACTTTTATGACCGTTGACTTGCAGAGTGACCAATCTCCACACTGGGAAACCACCTTTATTTATATATGACACTTTTATCCACTTATCTGTAAATGCTCTCAGCGGTTAGTAGAAGCTCCCTCTGACCCCCCCCCCCCCCCAAAAGAATTAAAACAATATCTGTCATCAGCCCAGTGTGTTATCTTGCAAGATGGGTGGACTTCAACTCCCAGAATTCCCCAGCCAGGAAAGGCAGGTAGTCCTCGACTTAACAACAAGTTCATTTAGTGACCAAAAGTGAACAGTGGCCCCGGAAAAGGTGACTTACGACCGGTTTTTTACACAAGTCAGGACATTTGTGGCACCATTCAAACACTTGGCAAGTGAGTCACGAGATTCCCACCAACAACCACCGTCAAGGGGGAAGCCGGATTCACTTAGCAACTGGGTTACTAACTTAATAGTCGTAACACGGGGGCAAAGCTCGCGGAACCCAACGTCTCGCTTAGCAACGGCAAGGTTGGGCCCGATGGTGGCCGTAAGTCGAGGAACCCTCTTGCCAAGCCAGCTTCTCTCCTCTCCCCCGCTTCCCAGGTACCTGTGCAGTGTTGCTGCAGGCGTCGGATTTCGGTGTGCAGCCCCTTGAGGGTGTCTGCGTGTTGCCTCTGCAGGAAAAGCAAATTCTTTTGGGCGCTGTGCAGCTGGTTCTCCAGGTTCGACGCTGCCATCCTGGCATCCAGCAAATCTGGAGGGAGGGAAAGAAAGGGAAGGAGGAGGGAGAGAGGGAAGACGGGAAGGAAGGAAGGAAGGAAGGAGGGAGGGAGGGAGCGCACCTTTAGATGACACGGAAGGGATCGCTCGGCAAGGAGGAAGACCGGGAACGTAGCCGCCGGGGTGGCGGTGGGGGGGAACAGTCGGCGCCACCCTACGAAAAAGTTGGAGAAGGCCACATGGGCCGCCTGCCAGGGTCCACAGAGAGCCCGGAAGTTGGAAATTGGGAAGGATCCTTCCTTTCTTTTACCATCACTGATATTTCAGTGGGAGCTCACCACCTGTAGAACTCTCCGCCTGCCTGGGATAACTGTGTGGTCACAATGGGTGAGAGGGAGGGAGGGAGGGAGGGGAGGGGAGGGGGAAGATGCCACCGGGTGCTCCTTGGTTGGAGTCACGGATTTATGGGCACCCCCAGGGAGACTTTGTCTTGTGGGGTTCGGAGAAGGAATCGGCTGCCCAGGGGCCCTTGGGGTTCTCATCCCCTCCTCCTCCTCCTCCTCTTCAGAAGAACAAACCAACATTCATCAGGCCAGCAAAATCTGCCCGGAAGGAATGCCCGGCGTCTGCAAGGAACCGAAGAAGCTTCTCCGGATAAGAAGCGAAAACCCCCAAGAAAGTCTGGTTGCCTTTTGGAAAAAAACTCCTTTTTTTCCCCGTAGACCCCTGCAAGGAAGTTTCTGGAACGGAAGATTTCTCTAGGTCATCTCCTGAGTTTGTCTGGATGTCAACATCACCTGCAGGGAGTGAATGTTATAGTAAGAGCTGCGGTGGCACAGTGGTGAGAGTGCGGTACTGCAGGCTACTTCTGCTGACTATTGGCTGCCTGCAATTTGGGTAGTTCAAATCCCACCATGCTCAAATCTTTCCATTTTTCCAAGGTGGGTAAAATGAGGAGACCCAGATTGTTGGGGGGCCCAGAGGCTGACTCTGCAAACTGCTTAAGAGAGGGCTGGAAAGCCCTGTGAAGTGGTATATAAGTCTAAGTGCTATTGTATCTATGTCTCCTCTCTCTCTCTCTCTCTGTCTCTCTTTCTCTCTAATATAACCAGTTTCATTGGTTAATTGTTAATTTCACTGGTTAATTGTTCACCATTAGGAAATTCCTCTTTAGTTCTAAGTTGTTTCTCCCCTTGATGAGTTTCCACCCTTTGCTTCTTGTCCTGCCTTCTGGGGCTTTGGAGAATAGCTTGACTCCCTCTTCTTTGGGGCAGCCCCTCAGATATTGGAAGACTGCTATCCTGTCACCCCCCCGCCCCCAAGTGAAGATCCTTGGTCACAGGAAGAAATGAGCTCTCCACGGAGACCTCCCTCTTTTTCCCAGACATTTCTCAAGTGACATTATCTGTCTGGAAGAGGCAACCTCATCTGCAGAGCCGAAAGCTTTACTGCCTCCGCTAATGAATATTCCCCTCTGCCTCCATCCCCACCTCCCCCCAAAAATAAAAATAAAAATCAGGTGACAAAGCACAGCATGGCGTGACTCGCCCGTCGGAGGCGAGAGTGGCTCTGTAGCTGGAAGGAAGGGAAGGGAAGAGAATCTGCTTTATGCAAGTCATATGATCTCAATTTTTAAGATTGATTCTCCGCGAAGTATAAAAGGTGCTCCTTGGCAGGCCGGTGACTTCATCCATTATCTCGGCAACGTTTCCAGGACGTGCTGCTACCCAGCACTCCTTCTCTGCAAATAGTTAACCAATGAATCTGGTAGGAATTTAATATAGGTCGATGCTGACCTTTCTACTTCAGCTCCCTCCCTCGCTCCTAGTCCGAGGCCAACTTGGAAGGTGTAGGAGAACCCAAGGTTATTCCCTGTGGTTTTGTTTTCCTTTGCAAAAGCCCCGGGAAGAGGAGCCATTCACATTTGGGCTGGAGAATTTTTTTAAAAAAAAACTGGGCTGCGGCAGCCGCCACAAAAGCTAAAAACGATCCTGGGTGGCTATAAACAGAGGCATAGAATCAAAAATGGCGCGAAGTATGAGAAGCGCTTTACAAGGCCTTTAGTAAGGCCACAGTTTCGGTCCCCACGTTGCGAGAAAAGATGCTGAGACTTTGCAAAAGGCGCAGAGAAGAACAACTAAGATGATGGAAGGCCTGAAGACTTAAAACATATGAAGAATGACTGCAGGATTTGGGTTTGGCCAATCTAGAGAAAAGGACTAGATAGAACTATCCAGTGTTTGAAGGGTTGCCACAAAAGAAGAAGGGGCTCAAATTATTCTCCAAAGCACCAGAAGGCAGGATAAAAAAACGATGGAAACTAATCAAGGTGAGAAGCAATCTGGAACTAAGGAGAAACTTCCTAACCGTGAGGAAAATTAACTTGGCTCCAGAAGTTTTGGGTGCTTCATCACTGGAGGCTTTTGAAGCAGAGACTGGACAGCCACTAGTCTCAAATTGTATGGCGTCTCCTGCTTTGAGCAGGGGTTGGACTAGAAGACCTCCAGTTGTCCCTTTTCTGAACTGAACTATACTTGAAACATTCTCAATCGATGTCTGAACCAGAATGGCCCCAAGTGTTGAGAAACAGGGACTCCACCCTGCAGCGTGGAAAACATAGTTGGGGTTGTTTTGCTCGCCATCTAATCACCGCCATTATCTGTCCCTCTCTAATTAGCTCAATTGCCAAGGATGAAAGAACAATCTCAGTTGCAGGAGTCCTAACTAAAGAACTAAGAAACTTGCACGGGAGTAGAGAAAAGGCCAAGGACAAGGGTTGATGTCTGCAATTAGGTTGTGGGGTGTTTTTTTTTTGCATCTTGCAAATTATGGTCCACTGCAGATGGTGGTCCTAACTAGCTGGAAACTGGAAAAGAAACCAACAGGTTCTCAAAAGCTCGTTCTCTTCACACAACCTGCTAACCAAAGACCTAGGACAGGCAACGCACAACACACCAAACTTGGCTAATGTTCATTTGTGTGGTTCTTTTGCAGCCCAGCTGATCTTTAAGCCCAACACATAGCCTTCATTGAGGATGGTTCAAGGTGAGGTGAGAGCGGTATTTTCGGTATTTGAGGGGCTGCCACAGAGAAGAGGGATCCCCAACTCATTCTCCAAAGCACCAGAAAAGCAGGACAAGAAACAATGGATGGAAACCCATCAAGGAGAGAAGCAACCTTGAGCAAAGGAGAAACGTCCTAACAGTGAGGACAAGTAACCAGTGGAACTGCTTGCCACCAGAAGTTGTGGGCGCTCCATCACTGGAGGCTTTCAAGGAGAAACTGGACAGCCATTTATCAGACATAGCCTAGATCTCCTGCACAAGAGCAGGGGGGGTTGGACTAGATGACCTCCAGGGCACCTGGATCTGCACAATTCAGAGAAATGGACCAAGTCAGTAACCCAAGTTAAAGTCGTCGGACAAATTGAGGTGGCCAGGATCCAGACAGACAGACAGACACACATACACACACTGACAGACAGACAGACACATACACACGCACACGCACGAGATGCTAAGAAATCTTGATGTTCCGGCTCTTTCCAAAAGCTGTAATAAATGATCCTGAGACCGACTGTCCTTTTTCCTTTTTTTGAATGCAAAGTCTCGTTCCGTCACACCCCCGCCTGCTCCTCTTCTCCCATCCTAATTTTCCAGACAGGCTGCTCTGGTTCCCTTCCAGCCAACCTGCGGGTGTCTCTTCTCTTCGGCCCTTAATGTCTCTGCAGAGTTATTTTTAGGCCCCTGTGACAAGGCAGTGATGGAGCAGGAAAGGGAGAACAATGAGGAGGACGCCGTCGTCGTCGCCGCGCACACGACCAAAGGATGAGCTAACCTCGCCCGCCTTTTGGAAATAACGGACAAGCCCTAAACCCATCCCGGTTGGGCCGCGACTCCCAAGCTGGCAGCTCCCGCGGGGCACAGCGTGGCGACTTGCCACCAACTTACAGCATAGTGCAGACAAGATTTTGGCAAAGGCCAACAAACTGGGCTATTCGGCAGGATCAACAAGTCCAGTTAGAACAAGAACAGGGAAGTGGCCAAAAAAGTCTAGGTCTCCTAATGCTGATGTTAGACGGCCGGACCCCGCCCAGATCTCCAAAACCATCATCACTTAACCAAGATGGGCAGCTTTAGAAATCAAATAATAACCACCCCATGGTAGCAAGCGGGGCTGATGGAAATAAGGCACGACAGCTTTCCGGGGCTGAGTCTTGGAAAGCCAAGATATGATGCTTAGCAAGACCCAGCTGCAAAATAATAATAATAATAATTTTTTTGACTGTGCATTGCAGTAAAAGACCAAACCTCTCAAACCAGAGGAAGAGAGCAAAAGTTTTGCCTGCAGCTCTTACAGGAAACGATTCCCCTTTTGCGGAGACCCTGACTTGAGAGCCACAGATTTTTCTAATTAATCCAATCCAAACCGCAGGCCTAAACAAATACACCAGCTTGGGCAGCGCCCCATGCTCTCCATAAGTCTTGTGTGATTGCCAATGGGTGCGTTCGCTGTTAATTGCTCGCTGAAATATTAGTGGTTTCAGACAAACAAGCGATGACACCATCTGGCTTAATCCAATTGAATATTATAAAATCAGCACAAAGGTGTCACAAAGTTCCCTGGCATTACCAACACACACACTTAGACGCTTAAAAAGAACACAATTCTGCAAGAAATGCCCCCTTTTAACTCCACCTTCTAACTTTCTGGAAGTTGGCAAGCTTTGTCCCTCTCCTATCGAGAAAAAGGGCGGAATTCCTCTAGAGGAAATCTGAGCAGTTTTATTCCTGCTGTGGTGCAGTTTTTGGTCCTTTACAACCTCACAAAAGAGTCACCGGGACGCACAACTGCCTGCCTACCATTCAGCCCTTCGTAGCCATGATATTTAAGTTCATCCCCAGCTGGACTGGCTAAAAAAAAAGTAACAGAGAAAGGTTCAAACCATGCCTTCAAAAGGTAGACTCTGCAAATGCCGGTGGGAGAGTATTTATTCAAAGTTTCCAGACCGAATAGAGAGTTAATATTTCATGTTTTCATGGCACCCCCTAACTTTAACGCAGGCAACCCCTCCCTCAAGGCACAGCTGCCTAATTTTTGCAATCGGACAACAAACAGCCCTCGAGACACCCCCCTCCCCCCAAAAAAAATAACTACCCGTCGTGCCATCCAGTTTTCACAATTTGGATCCAAGGACAGCCACGCCGATCCAAATACGCAGCCTTCCCCCCCCTAAAATTAAAAATAAAAACAAAACACAAAGCGCCCTAAAAAAGTAGCCCTTGGACAAACTCACCCCCTTACACGAGCATGTTCAAAAATCCCTGATTTACACTCCCCTAAAAGCCCCGAGGAGGATGGGAGACGGCGCGGTCCATTCAGCACCACCGGACTGCAGTGTTGCACACCCCCGGAGCGCAATCCTGCTGCGTAAGAAGGAAGCGAAAGGAAAGCCGTTTTCGTTTGCGCACGTATCACACACACAGACACAGACACACACACAGGTGCCCCCCACTGCAAGAAAAGACAGTCTCCTTTTTTTTCCCACCTGCAATGCAGGCATGGAAGTTTAAAGATCCACCCTTGGACTTTCCAAGCCCCCTCCTCCTCCCCGCCCCCCGTGCCTTTTCCTTAAATCACCCCTTTTCCCCAGCCCACTGCTAGAGGCTCAGCAGCCCAGCCCACTCTCCCTACACATTTTCCACCCAGTGATTAACAAAAACGGAGAGACCCTCCCATTGACGTCCCACCTTCGGCTGAAGAAGCATGGAGGGGATCAGCCAGCCAGCCAGACAGCTAGCTAGCTAGCTTGTGAGCTGGAAGAGGGGTGGTGGTGGTGATGGAGGGGGGGAGAGACAAGAGGGAGTAGTGTGTGTAGGGGACAAGTGTGTGTAGGGGAGGGGTCCTCCTCGTGGCTACCGAGCCCTTCCTTTCTCTAAAAGAGAAACAGCAGGTTGATTCTTCCAGTTAAAAGAAGATTAAAACAAAAACAAACAGCAGCTAGCGAAAGAATTACATTCTGTGCGCACAGCCGGGTTTTGAAGCCAGAGGAGAAAGGCAGGGAAACCTGGAAGGTGGAATTAGATTCATACGGGGGTAGGGGTGGGGGGTTCCTCGACTTAACAACTCCAATTTTATGTTGTCGAGGCAATGTGACATTTCTTCAGGGAGTTTTGGCCCTGTTTTACGAGCTGTCTTTGCCTCGGTTGTTAATGTGTGAATCCCTGCCGTTGTTAAGTTAATCACGGGGTTGTTGTTAAATGAATCTGGCTCCCCCCTTCTGGCTTGTCAAAAGGTTGCACACACACACACACACCAGGACGCTGCAACCGTCGTAAATACTAGTCAGTTGCCAAACGGGCCAAATTTTGATCGCAAGACCATGGGGAGGCTGCAATGGTCATTAAGTGTGAAGTGTAGCATTGAATGGTCGCTAAGTGAACCACTTAGGACTACCTGTACACCAATAAGAGATGGTAGATAAATAGATAGACCTAGAGATGACAGATAGATAGATGATATGGATTAGATTAGATTAGATTAATGGATGGATGGACAGATGGATGGATGGATAGATGGAATGATTAGGTAGGTAGGTAGGTAGAATAAACAGACAGACAGAAAGAGATGGATAGATGGAATGATTAAATAGGATGGATGGATGGATGGATGGATGGATGGATAGACAGATAGATATAACAGACAGAAAGAGATAATGGATAGATACCATAGATGGAATGATTAGAGAATAGATAGAAAGATAGATAGATAGATAGATAGATAGATAGATAGATAGATAGATAGATAGATAGATAGATAGATAGATAGATAGATAGATAGATAGATATGGATAGATGGAATGATTAGAGGATAGCTAGCTAGCTAGATGGATGGAATGTTCACTAAGTTCCTTAGAGAATGGGGGACACTCTCCTTAAGTGAGGGTCTCCCTAAAAGTTATTCCATGGGGGGAAACCACCCTCCTTACATGGGGGGGGGGGTTTCCTCAGTAGCAGGGGGTCTCCTCTCAGCCTTCCCAGAGGAAGTCCTCTCTCCTTAAGTGGGGAGGGGCCTCCACGTGTCATATCTACCCCCTGTATCCTATGGGGGTCTTCAACTAGTATGGGGGGGCTCTCCTCAGCCTTCCCAGAGGGAGGGCTCCCTCTTTAGGTGGGGAGGGGGTCCCCCTGCAGGAAAACACGCCCCCTCCTCCTCCAGCTCCCTCCCCTCTTAAGGGGGGCTCCCCTTCCTCAGTCATTGAAGAAGGCTGGGGTTGGGGTCCCTCCCCATCACCCCCCAGGGGAGAAGCGGGAGGGGTGAGTCTGCCAAAGCCCCCCCCCCCGTCCCCTTACCCCCCCCTTCTGCGCGGTGCATGATGGGAAGAACGTGTGTGTGTGTGTGGGGGGTGTTCTGATACTCACCCGCCGCCACCGCCGCTGCTCCCCCCGCCCCGCTCCGGTCCTGCCGGGGGGAGGGAGGCCGAGGGGAGGGGGCGCTGCTCCCCAATGGGAGCGACGAGGAGGAGGGAGGGAGGGGAGGAGGGGGACGGGGGTGACGTCGAGGGCAGGGGAACTGCGCAGGCGCGGAGGCTCAGGTGCAGCCGCGGCGAAACAGCTGCCGCGTTGCCACGGCAACCGGCTGGGCGCTTCCCCTGGCAGCCGTTGCCGGGTTGTTTTCCCCCCCATCCTTTCCGTTGACGACTCCGCCCACTCGGGGGCGGGGCCTCGTCGGCGTTCCAGGGGCGGGGGAAGAGGGTCTAAGCTTCACCCCTTTAGGAGCCAGGAAGGTGAGGAAGCATTATTAATAATATTTTTATTTTATTTATTTATATGTATGTATGTATTTATGTATATGTTTTCATTTACGCCAAGACCTGTATATAAATATATATATATATATATATATATATATATATATATATATATATATATATATATATATATATATATATATATATATATATATATATATGTTTTCGGAGATTTTCGCGGGTATTTGTATGTGGATCTTTGGTTCTTCGGGTTTTCTCCCGCGTAGAGTTGGAAATATCTAGGCGACGTTTCGATGAAGTCTCATTCATCATCTTCAGGCTTGTGTCTTCGGCCTTGTGCTTCTCAGAGTGATGTGAGCTTGCAGCTGCTTCTTCCTTTTAACTACTAGTGGGGGTGTGACTTGATTGGGTGGGGGCTTGGCTGTGTTCTGATTGGGTGGGGGTGTGTTCTCATTGGTTGGGGGTTTGGCTGTGTTCTGATTGGTTGGGGGGTTGGCTGTGTTCTGATTGGCTGGGGGTATGTTCTGTTCTGGTGGGGGTTTGATTGTACTCAGGTTAGACTCAGTTGCTGGGGGATTTGAGCTGGTGAGCTGTGATCCTGTTGTTTGGCTTCGCGTTCGTGGTCGTGCCACATCTTCATGGTGGGCATCAGTTCCCTTCATGTATGGGTTGGGGGGGTTTGAAGCAGGTAGTGATGCAGCTGTGGTACGGCTTCTGGTCCGTGGTCGTGTTTCATCTTCTGTGTGGGTGTGAGTCTGCTTTCTGCGTGGAAGTGTGGTGGTAGTTTCTTGTGTGGCCCTCGTGGGTGTGGGTCTGGTGTCCTTTATGTTAGGTACTCTTTTGTTAATGAGGGCGGGTTTCCAAATGGCTGGTAGGCGGGAGGTGTCATCTCGTTTATTCATGCTGTGTGGGCGTTTTTCTATCTCTATGGCTTCTCTGATTATTCTGTTGTTGAAGTGTTCAGTTTTGGCGATAGTTCTGGTATTTTTAAAGTCAATCTTGTGTCCTGTGGCTTTGAGGTGTTGGACCAGGGAAGAGGTCGGTTCTTCTTTTTTGATTGAGTTCTTGTGTTCTTCAATGCGTGCACTTATCCTTCTGTTAGTTTGTCCAATGTATGTGGTGGGGCAGGAGGTGCACGGGATTTCGTATACTCCTTGGTTTTCTAACTCGATTTTGTCTTTAGGGTTTCTTAGGATGGTGGATATTTTTCCGTTTGTGCAGAATGCTGTTTTTATGTTGTGTTTTTGGAGGATCTTGCTGATTTTGTCTGTAGTGCCTTTTATATATGGGAGGAGGGCTTTGCCAGTTTCTTGTTCTCTGTCTTGGATTTTGGTTGGGGTTTCTTTTTGGATTAGGTGAGTAATCTTTCTTCTTTGAAATCCATTTGCTGTTAGTACGTTAGTGAGAGTGTGTAGTTCGGTTTTTAGGTGTTGTTCATCGGCTAAGCATTTTGTTCTGGAGATGAGTGTCTCAGCTACGGAATTGATCTGTGCTGGGTGGTGGTGTGAGAGCGCGTGTAGATAGCGGTTTGTATGTGTTTTCTTCTGGTAGATGGTGTGTCCTAGGGAGCCATTGGATTTTTTGTATACTAAGACATCTAGGAAAGGAAGTTGATTGTTAGCTTCTGTTTCCATGGTGAATTGTATTTTGGGGTGTAGGCTGTTGAGGTGTGTGAGGAAGTTGTTCAGTTTTTCTTTCCCGTGTGGCCAGATTATGAAGGTGTCATCTACGTATCTGAGCCAGAGTTTGGGTTTGTGATCATATTTTTCTAGAGCTTGTGTTTCAAAGTGTTCCATGTAAAGGTTTGCGATGACAGGTGAGAGGGGTGATCCCATGGGTGCTCCTTCTATTTGTTTGTATTTTTGTCCATTGTAGGTGAAGTATGTATTGGATAGGCAGTGGTTGGTCAGATCTAGGATGTGCTTGGGGGGGTTGTATTTATTTTGGATGGCTGTCAAGGCTTCTTTTATAGGCACTTGGGTGAAGAGGGATATGACATCGAAGCTCACTAATAGATCGCTGGGTTGTAAGTTTTGTTTCTTTATGATCTCGATGAACTGGAATGAGTTTCTTACATGTGAGTTGATGGATTCAGCATAGGGCTGTAGTTGTTTGGCGAGAAATTTGGCTAGGTTTTGTAGAGGTGAGCCTATGGAGCTGACTATAGGTCTAAGTGGGGTTCTTCTTTGTATCTTGGGGAGACCATAAAGCTTAGGGCATCTGGATGATTTTTCTCTGGGTATGATTCTTTGCTGGATTTCTTCGCTGATGGGGAGGCTTTTATTTTGGATCTGGTGATTTTTTCTAGGTAGGTGGTGGGGTCTGTGTTTAGGGGTTTGTATGTGGGGTCTTGGAGTAGGTTGGTTAACTTGGTTTGATAGTCAGATGTGTTCAACTCACATGTAAGAAACTCATTCCAGTTCATCGAGATCATAAAGAAACAAAACTTACAACCCAGCGATCTATTAGTGAGCTTCGATGTCATATCCCTCTTCACCCAAGTCCTATAAAAGAAGCCTTGACAGCCATCCAAATAAATACAACCCCCCCAAGCACATCCTAGATCTGACCAACCACTGCCTATCCAATACATACTTCACCTACAATGGACAAAAATACAAACAAATAGAAGGAGCACCCATGGGATCACCCCTCTCACCTGTCATCGCAAACCTTTACATGGAACACTTTGAAACACAAGCTCTAGAAAAATATGATCACAAACCCAAACTCTGGCTCAGATACGTAGATGACACCTTCATAATCTGGCCACACGGGAAAGAAAAACTGAACAACTTCCTCACACACCTCAACAGCCTACACCCCAAAATACAATTCACCATGGAAACAGAAGCTAACAATCAACTTCCTTTCCTAGATGTCTTAGTATACAAAAAATCCAATGGCTCCCTAGGACACACCATCTACCAGAAGAAAACACATACAAACCGCTATCTACACGCGCTCTCACACCACCACCCAGCACAGATCAATTCCGTAGCTGAGACACTCATCTCCAGAACAAAATGCTTAGCCGATGAACAACACCTAAAAACCGAACTACACACTCTCACTAACGTACTAACAGCAAATGGATTTCAAAGAAGAAAGATTACTCACCTAATCCAAAAAGAAACCCCAACCAAAATCCAAGACAGAGAACAAGAAACTGGCAAAGCCCTCCTCCCATATATAAAAGGCACTACAGACAAAATCAGCAAGATCCTCCAAAAACACAACATAAAAACAGCATTCTGCACAAACGGAAAAATATCCACCATCCTAAGAAACCCTAAAGACAAAATCGAGTTAGAAAACCAAGGAGTATACGAAATCCCGTGCACCTCCTGCCCCACCACATACATTGGACAAACTAACAGAAGGATAAGTGCACGCATTGAAGAACACAAGAACTCAATCAAAAAAGAAGAACCGACCTCTTCCCTGGTCCAACACCTCAAAGCCACAGGACACAAGATTGACTTTAAAAATACCAGAACTATCGCCAAAACTGAACACTTCAACAACAGAATAATCAGAGAAGCCATAGAGATAGAAAAACGCCCACACAGCATGAATAAACGAGATGACACCTCCCGCCTACCAGCCATTTGGAAACCCGCCCTCATTAACAAAAGAGTACCTAACATAAAGGACACCAGACCCACACCCACGAGGGCCACACAAGAAACTACCACCACACTTCCACGCAGAAAGCAGACTCACCCACACAGAAGATGAAACACGACCACGGACCAGAAGCCGTACCACAGCTGCATCACTACCTGCTTCAAACCCCCCAACCCATACTGAAGGGAACTGATGCCCACCATGAGATTGGCACGACCACGAACGCGAAGCAAACAACAGGATCACAGCTCACCAGCTCAATTTCCCCCAGCAACTGAGTCTAACCTGGTACAATCAAACCCCACCAGAACAGAACATACCCCAGCCAATCAGACACAGCCACCCCCAACCCAATCAGAACAACACAGCCAAACCCCAACCAATGAGAACACACCCCCACCCAATCAGAACACAGCCAAGCCCCCCCCCAATCAAGTCACACCCCCACTAGTAGTTAAAAGGAAGAAGCAGCTGCAAGCTCACATCACTCTAGATGAATGATGACTTCATCGAAACGTCGCCTAGATATTTCCAACTCTATATATATAATATTATATTATAGCTTATAGTATATTTTATATGTTTGTTTTTTTTGTTAGTTGCGAAGTCCTGTCCAACCCATCGCGACTCCATAGAAATAAATATATTATCTGATAATTTATTGTAGTAGTAACACAGTTCATAATGAATGAATGTGCAATGAATGTACTATATGTACGTTAGTATATTTTATATTCTATATTTTTATATTTATAATGTAAAATGATATTTTAACAAAATGATTAGCGTTATTTTAGTATTAACTAACTTTACTAATATATAATACACTATTATTAACTGTTTAAGAGCCATGTGTCACAACAAAGCATTTTAATTCACAACCTAATAGCGTTTAAAAGCCGTTGTATCTAATATCATAGGTACCACAGTCATTATGGTGTATTGCTGTAATTCTCATGATTTCATAATAATCAAAAATTATTCTGTTAAAATGTTCAATTCATTTGCAGTAGGCCTTTGCTGTAACTTCCTCAGACCCACCGCCAGAATCAATTCACCAGCCCAAAATTTTGCAGCCAAATGCAACTTCCTAATAACTCAAAACTCTGATTTAAAACTGGTATTTGTTTTTTTTTTTTTCTCAAGGGAAACAATCTAGCGCTGATCCCAAATCCAACCAGTGGGACCACGGCTCCCATCATCCACAGACAGCTCAGCCTGCAGTTGGGGTTATTGGCTTTATATGATGAAGCAAAGAAATAGACCAACTCATAAAGTCTCTTTTTATTGGCATTCTGCAAATAAACATCCAGGCACGTTTAATGATCCTGGGTTTCATGATCAATAAATGAAGAAATAGATTTGATTGGCAGCCCAGCAAATTGGAAAGTCACTGAGGGATATTCTGAAGAAGACCAGCAGGTCTCAACCTTGGCAACTTTAAGACGGGTGGATGTCAACTCCCAGAATTCCCCAGCCAGCATGAATTCTGGGAATTGAAGTCCACCCTTGCTGACTGAGGAATTTTGGGAACTGAAGTCCTCCCATTTCAAACACATCAATCAGGATTAGGAGAAGCTGAAACTGGCAAATTGTTGGCAATAAAAATCCAACTTTAAATACCTCCAATTTTTATGATGGGTTGTGATACGAAAACTGGTTTGGAGAAAGAAGATGCCAGCATGGACACCTGGCTACGAGAAACTTCTGCAAAATTCTGGGTGCAAAAAAGTTGGGGTCCTTATCTCTCTTTTCTGAGATTTTCAGTCTAGATCTGGAACCGGTCATGTCCATTTGTCCAAAGCTTAAGAAAATTCACCAATCTAATCAATCCATCAGAATAGAGCTGGAAGGGACCTTGGAGGTCTTCTGGTCGAGCCCCCTGCTTAAGCAGGAGACCCTAAACTATTTCAGACAGGTGGCTGTCCAATCTTTTCTTAAAAACCTCCAGTGATGGAGTGCCCACACAATCTCAGGAAATGTCCTTTGAAGGACGCAGGACGGGCTGGCCGCCACCCTCTCTGCCTTTTAAAAGCGATGATTGTAAATATCAATCCTGACGCAGCAGATCTGAAGGCTAGATCCATTTAGGGGTTGAACAAGCAGAGGAGATGTTGCCAGCCCAGAGGATAATTTCATTTTCTGGCAACAATCGAGAGTGCATTAAGCCGACTGTTACTGTAAAAGTGGAAAGCCAGCAAAAAGGGAAAAAAGGAAGGAGGCCATTCTTACAGATTTGGGAAAGGGAGGGAGGGAGGGAGCAAGGAAGGGAGGAAGAGGGAAAAGAGGGAGGAAGGAAAGCAGGAAGAAGAGAAAAGGAAGGAAGGAAGGAGTAAGGGAGAGGGAAGGAAGGAATAAGGGAGAGAGAAGGAAGGAAGGAA
Source organism: Bungarus multicinctus (assembly GCA_023653725.1). Lineage (NCBI taxonomy): Eukaryota > Metazoa > Chordata > Lepidosauria > Squamata > Elapidae > Bungarus > Bungarus multicinctus. The sequence goes on along the minus strand of CM042836.1, from coordinate 184,732,708 downwards.
TAAGGGAGAGAGAAGAAAGGAAAGAATAAGGGACAGAAGGAAGGAATAAGGAAAAGAGAAGGAAGGAAAGAATAAGAGAAGGAAGGAAGGAATAAGGGAAAGAGAAGGAAGGAAGGAATAAGGGAAAGAAGGAAGGAAGGAATAAGGGAGAGAAGGAAGGGAGGAATAAAGGAAAGAGAAGGAAGGAATAAGGGAAAGAGAAGGAAGGAAGGAATAAGGGAGAGAAGGAAGGAAGGAATAAGGGAGAGAGAAGGGAGGGAGGAAGAGTAGATTGAAGGTGGCCATGAAAGATGAAAGGAGTTATTTCCTCCAATCGGAGAAGAGAGGGCGTGGCTGGGACAGAGCATTAGCGAATGGACAGCTGGAGCCGAGAAGCGGGAGGAATACTGACAGCGGGGGAGAAACGGGGTTGGAGAAAAGGAAGGGAAAGCTGCTCTTCCATTGGCCGTCGCCTAGCACCAAGACTGAAGCGTAGAAAAGCGATTGGTTCAAGGCAAAGCACCGCCCCTTTGATCACCTGTGGACTTGGACTCCCAGGATTGCTGAGCCGCGGGACTCTCGGGAGGCGGCCTGGATCTCGCGAGACGTCCCGCAGCGCGCGAAATGCGCACGGGAGGCGCTGGGTCCGCTGGACGGGGATGGCGATGAGGAAAGGCGGCGGAGGCGGCGGCGGCTGGAGGCGCCGGTGGGCTACGGAGCCCCCGGCAGAAGACGGCGAGAGGGAGACCCCTCGGTGAGGAAGGCCCCTCCTAGCCGGGGCTCGGTAACAGGCAGTCCTCGGACTTACGACCACCGTTTCTGTTGCTAAGCGAGACACGGGTTAAGGGAGCTCCGCCCCATTTTCCGACTTCTCTCGCACAGTTGTTAAGTGAATCACTGCAGTTCCTAAATTAGCGGCATGGTTGTTAAGGGAATCCGCCTTCTCCCATTGAATTTGCTTGCTGGAAGGTCGCAAAAGAGGATCTCGTGGATGCTGCAACTGTCATAAGTATGAATCAGTTTCCAGGTGTCTGAATTTATGATCCCCTGACCCTGGGGATGGAGCCATGGTTGTTAAGTGTGAAAAACAACAATCCTGATTCACTTTTTCCCCCGGTGCCGTCGTAACTTTGAATGGTTACTAAACAGATCATTGTAAGTTTAGGGCTGCCTGGATTCCTTCAACTTGCCTTGATTTCAAATAGGCTGTTAACTGTGGTTCAAGACCCTTTGTGTGATTGTGCTGCTTTTCCTGAATACAAGTATAGGTAGTCCTCGACTTTCAACAGTCCATTTAATGGCCACTCAAAGTTACGACCGGCACTGAGGAAAAAGTGAGTTATGACCGTTTTCCATCCTTACAACCGCCGCAGCATCCCCATGGTCACATGATTTACAAGTGCTTGGCAACTGACTCGTCTTTATGACCGTCCCAGTGTCCCGGGGGAGTTACGTGATCCCATTTGCGACCTTCCGCCAAGCGAAGTCAAGGGAGTCACAAAACAATCATGTTATTAAATGAAGAGCTGCAGCGATTCAACATTGGCGAGAAAGGTTGTAAAATGGGACAAAAGTCCTTAAGAACGAATTTCTCACTTAACAACATAAATGTTGGGCTTGATTGTGGTTGTAAGTTGAGGAATGCCTGTATATCCTGTCTTAGCTACCTAGTGATTTGCCCCCCAAAAAGAGCTTTTTCAGGGTTAGGGCATTGGCTTTTTTGAGACTTAAACAAATTGGGTCAAAATTTGTTTGCAGGAACTGGGTATGTTTAGTCTGATGAAAGAAGGGACTAGGGGAGACATGATAGCAGTCTTCCAATATCTCAGGGGCTGCCCCAAAGAAGAGGGAGTCAAGCTATTCTCCAAAGCACCAGAGGGCAGGACAAGAAGCAACGGATGGAAATTAATCAAGGAGAGAAGCAACCTGGAATTAAGGAGAAACTTCCTAACTTTGAGAACAATTAACCAATGGAACAGCTTGCCACCAGAAATCATGAGCGCTCCATCACTGGAGGTTTTTAAGAAGAGACTGGGCAGTCACTTGTCTGAGATGGTCTAGGATTTCTTTCCTAAGCAGCGGGTTGGACTAGAAGACCTCCACAGTCCCTTCCAACTCTGTTATTCTATTCTGTTCAAAATATTTTCCTTTTCTTGCCACAGGGATGAAGGCTCCTCTGTTTCGGCGCTCCGGCGTTTAGAGCGCAGCCAGTGGACGGACAAAATTGATGCGCTGTTTGGATTTGAGCGAATGAAGGAGCCCGCGGAAAGGACGGGATGGTTGATCAACATGCACCCGGTAGGAACTGCCATCTTTCCCTTCATTTATTTATTAGGATTGTAATTTGACCTTCCCAGACAGTTCCCAACAAAAACCCATCAGTTGGATCCACTTCAGCATGGTGATTCGCTTAATGACTGCGGTAAAAATGGTCATAATTGATTTAAATTGAGTGGATTTATATCACTAGTAGAAAGACTTGATTTAAATCATAATTTGTAAAGAGCAACTGTCATTTCTGTCCTGCAGCAGCAATTCTTCTGACTTGCTGTTGTTTCACCAACAGTCCCAATATTGCAGAATATACAGCCTCATATGCTACATAACTAAGCTCCATTTCGTGCTGAATTAACTAAACTATGAATGTATCTTAAATAGAAAACTATCTTTAGATAAATTTTTACTCCGAAAGCATTTTATTAAAATAAATTCGATAAAACTTAAAAAACTGATTTGAATTAAAAAAAAATGATTTTTAAAAAAAAATTTAAATCCTTGTTTTTTTATCCACCCTGGTTACAAGTATCAACTTACCACCAAGTCCAATCACAATTGTGGTTGTAAGTTAAGGACTTGATGCATTACAATACCATGACAAAAGGCTTCCAATTATCTTTTAAATATTTTTTTCAGTTTTAGAGCTTTCAAGGATTACCATCCTTGCCTGGAACTTCCGTTTTCTCACACGTCCAATTTAATTCTTTGGGGGGGGGAAGTGTTATGCAACACATTGAAATGACAGAATAGTTCGTTGTAGAACAGTATTTTAGGAAAATGTGATTTTCTAATGAAATGGCTTTAATAACCTTGTTATTTTTAGACAGAGATTTTGGATGAAGATAAACGCTTGGTCAGTGCTGTGGATTATTATTTCATTCAGGAAGATGGAAGTAGATTTAAGGTCAGTAGTGTCTTTAAACTGGGACCTTTTAAAGGGGATATTTATCCATGGATACATTTTAAAAGTGCTGCTTGAAATTTGGAGGAAGATTAGATATGCGATGAATGGGATTGTAGAGCATACATGTGTAATACATGATACACAATAATACATAACGCAGGTTGTGTCTTGGACTATATTGTCTGGAAGTTACACTGTGTCTCACCTAGAGCCCCAGACAACTTATGATTGCAGTTAATCAACATACAATCACCTATAAAATCTCTGTGAATCGATTTTTCTGTTGTTGTTTTATTGTTCACTAAACACTTTCCTATCTTCAGTGCGAAAATGTCTCCCATTTTATAGATGGACAATTGGCCTTCGGAGTATAGCTTAGGTTAAACTGGTAAGAAAGAAACATGACCTATTTGTCAAACATTGGAAACTCAGCTTATTTATTTTGTTCCCTCTCCTAGGTGGCTTTGCCCTATAAACCATACTTCTACATTGCAGCCCAAAAGGTTAGTTTAATCTTCAGTTGCAACCACGGATGGGTTTCAAGCCTTAAGCTGTTTGGACTTTGGTCCACTGTAATATCACTCTTTGAGTAGACATTGCACAAATACTTCATTTGTGACCGTACCTTAGAAGTAGTAAATTGTAAGTAAGAAATTGTTCCTTAATGAGTATGGTATATGATCATATCTGCTAGTACCTTATGCACTGAGAAAGTTGTGTGTTTATACACACATATACATACAGTGTGTGTGTGTGTATTAAGATTTCAAGAATATATTAACAATGACAAACAGCCTTTTTCTGAAAGTTTGCTCACCATCAATTGCAGCTGGGTGACGTCTGTGCTTTAGTAGTATCTTACTTCAACGAAACAATAGTTAGAGAAGATCAGGTCATCTTTCCTTCGTCCTTTGCAGATGTACAGAAAATTTCTTATAAACTCTTCTGCTCAGGTAGAATTTGAATGGTTGTAGAAATAAGTTCTCCTTAAGCCATTTAACATAAAATGTCTTTTTTTAGAGTTGTGACCGAGAAGTATCATCCTTCCTTTCCAAGAAATTCCAGGGGAAATTAGCAAAATTGGAAATTGTACCCAAAGAGGATCTGGACTTGGTGAGAAATGGATTCAGTAAGATTTATTTTAACGTTGTGGCAGCTTTACCTAAAGTTGTAGTGTGATCATCCTGATCCATTTTGCTTTTGTTATATTTTTGAAGGACGTGAAGAGTAAATGAGAATGTTCCTGAGAAAGTATTGTTGTTCCTATATCCCGCTCTAGTGCTATTTTCTTCCACCACTCTGTCTAGTTTAGGGGTCTCCAAAATTACCAACTTTAAGACTTGTGGACTTCAACTCCCAGAGTCCCATCGCTTGCTGAGGAATTCTGGGAGTCTTAAATTTGCCAAGTTTGGAGACCTCTGTCTAGTGGGTCTACAGCAAACGCTGTTTTTTGTAAGCAGTGAAGACCAGAACTCTGTTTTTGGCTTCTGCAGTTAAGATACCAAGAATCCTGTGGCAGATGTTGGTGAAAGACTTTTTGCCACAGAATTAAGAGAATTGTTCCTAGTTAACGAGAAGAATGAGGATGGGGCTGTAACCTGTATGAGCGTAGCAAACATTCTATGCTTTTGATCCCATGTTGCTTTTATTACATTGTGTCTCTAGCTCTGTTAATTTGATATTGTAGTCGTAATAGAACTAAATTTAAATACCCATCGAAACCAAAGGCAGAGAGGTTTATGACTTAGCAGTCATTAGAAACAAGCAGGAAGTGGAATCCTTTGCCAGGGCTGAAGAGATTGGACAAATTCACAGAAGATCAAACTTAAGAAGCTGTGAAATGGCTCGTTCCTTCTTCCAGAATCACAGATAACATGTCTTTCCCAACAAGCTCCCATAGCTTATCCTAGAGATAAATAAATGGCTGCTATTGAATTCAGAGTCTCTTTGTTTGGCTGTCAGACAGGCCTGCAATGATTTCCAAGACTCAAAAGTTGCCCTAGCCTGATTTGCTTCAGCGACTGTTTTTTTTAAAACGTTCTTCTGTACTCCATATGGTGTTCTTAATTGCTTTGATCTCATGCTCCATGCATCTCTATGAATCAATCTCTCAAAAGGTTGAGGCTGGTCTTGTCTTTTCTTTTAGCCCAATCACCTGGTTGGCCTGAAACGAAGTTACATCAAGCTTTCTTTCAACACCGTGGATGACCTGATAAAAGTCCGCAGGGAGATTACCCCTGCGGTCAAGAAAAATAGGGAAAGGGACCAAGCTTTGGACACTTACACCACCCTGCTGACTAGGTAGGATAGTCCCAACAATAATCCAAGCACATAACGCTTATAAGCAGCATCCAGAATAACAGGAAGCTCACTTCCTGTTATCTTCTCGGTTGTCCTCACCACTCTCTGTATGGGCTTTCTATCTGAGGCACTGCTGCCACCAAACCAAGCAGGGAGTCAGTTTGTTAAGACGCTCTCAATCCCTCTCAGTTGGAGGCAATATCCTTGGGGAAACAGCCTTTAAAATCAAAGCATCCGTGGATTGCAGTTGGATATAAAGATGAGTCGCGGTTTCTGTTCTGCTGTGTCGCAGCCACGTTTTGCCTGCTCTTGGCATGCAAGGAAGTAAAACAGACTGGCTGTTGTTGTTTTTTCTAGCGCTCTCACTGGGCACAGCCTGAACCAGGAGGAGGAGCCCTCAAAAAAGACCGCAGACCAGATGGAAAACATCATAGACATGCGGGAATATGACGTGCCCTACCACATCCGTCTGTCCATCGATCTGAAGATTCATGTGGTAAGTGTATGATCTGACCTCTCGCCTAGTCCTTGGTGACCAGGATCACAGTAGGCGCACTACCCTTCCCCAACTGGACACTCCAAATGGATTGGACTGCAGTTCCAGAACTCCTGCCCTAGGCTCGAAAATTTGGGGTGTTGTGGGTCCCCATCTTCAAAGGCTGAGTTTGGGAAAGTTGAGTTTGTGGTTGGATGTAAAATTTTTGTGCTAACGTGATTACACTTGGAAGGAAATTATTATTACAAACATTCCTGAAATTTCATTTTATGCTTTTTAAAAATGGATCATCAGGATTCCCAGAGATAGAACATGAGGTCTTTTCCTACATAAAAACAAGTTTGGTTCTGTTCCACTGCCTGGGGTGAATGGTCTTTGCATTCTTCCTCCTTTCTCTTGTTAATAGTTCTAGTACATTGAAGATACATTTAGAATGGCTTCATTAGTACAGGTTGTCCTCTACTTAACAACCCTATTGAACCCTAAATTTATATGGTTGAGTGAGACATTTGTTATGTGAGTTTTGCCCTGTTTTACGACCTACCTTGCCCCAGTTGTTAAGCAAATCCCTGCAGTTGTTCAGTTAGTAACTCGGGTTGTTAAGTGAAATGGGCTTCCTCGTTGACTTTACTCCTCAGAAGGTTGCTGTCAGGATTCCGGCACTTAAACCCACTTAAATCATGAATTTCAAGCCAATCTTGCAAACTTAAAGAAGATTTATTGAGAGCTAACATGTCAGCATTGCCTGGGTGTAGCAGACTCTGAGACACATAATTCACTGTCACCTTTGACCCTGGTTTTCCCCCTCACCTCTCTGAGTGTATCGTAATTCATATTCTCCAATGGGACACCTCCATAGCCCAGAGTCAACAATCATTTCTCCAGTTAGAATTTTGCACGGCAGAAACTTCAGTCACCTAGTTACTATCTTTGAAAACATTTATGGAATGCAGTTTCGATTTGCAAGCTGTTACACTTCTCCCCCTTTCTCCCTTTCTGTTGGCAACTCTAAAAAGACCATAGAAATATTTTATGAGTTGACAATCGCAAAAGTCGAACATACAACCCCGCGACCCTGCAACCATGTAGTTGGCAAATGTCTGAATTTTGACCATGTGACCCTGGGGATGCTGCAACGGTCATAAGTATGAAAAATGGTCCTAAGTGAACTTTTTTCAATGCTCTTGTAACTTTGCTCGCTGAATGAACGGTTTTAAGTTGAGGACCACCCGTAAAAGAGTGCATAAAGGCTAGGATCAAATTCTATCTCATTGTTATCGTCTTAATTCTTCTTATTTTTATTATTTTTCTATGTTTTCTCTTTGTATACAATAAGTGCTTAGTGGACAGCTTGTTTACACGGCAATATTAAACTCCTAATTTCTACCTCATCTTAATCCTGTTGGGTCCTCTTACTCTTTGACAGGCTCTCTGGTACAACATTCACCACCGGGGCAGCAGTTTTCCTCCTGAGATTATTCGACGGGATGACATGGTAGAGCGACCTGTGAGTATCTCTGCAGAGGCTCCCCAGGAACCTCTCTAAAATTCCTAGGGCTTAGGCCTTGAAATATGGCTGTCAGGGCTCCGGCATCCACCCCCACTTAAATCACGAGTTTCTAGCTGCATCTCTCAAGAGTTTTAAAAGAAGATTTATTAGGAGTGAACATGCCAGTGCTACCTGGGTGCAGCCGACTCTGAGACACACCACTCATTTCACTCTTAACCCTGGTCTTCCCCCCACCCTCTGGATGTATATTCTCCAATGGGACACCTCCATAGCCAAGAGTCGTCAATCATGCTCTCCAGTAATAATCTTGCACGCCAGAAGCTTCGGCTGCCTAGCAATTATCTAGGGAATGCACCACTCCCCCCCAACTCCCTTTCTGCTGGCAACGCTAAAAGACCAGAGAAATATATTTGAGTTGACATTCGGCTCCCCTCACTTCTTGAAGGTGACCTGTGCAACACAAAAAGAACCTCGTCACAAGGCAATTGGCTTGGACCTTCCTACTCTGTACCCAAGATGCCTCTGATAAGGGGTAGCCCTTCCACTTGATTAAATATTGGAGTTGTCTTTTTCGCCACCTCGAGTCGAGGATTGGCTGCACCTCATAATGGGTTTGCCCCCTCCCCCCCCCATGACCATGGGTATAATATTTTTGAGTTGAGAATGGCCTTGTTGGCGTGGAACGAGCATTTTCTCCAACCCCTGACTTTTTTTTTACCCTTTCCTTCTAGGACCCTGTGGTTCTTGCCTTTGACATCGAGACTACGAAACTCCCTTTAAAATTTCCCGACGCAGAAACAGACCAGATCATGATGATCTCCTACATGATTGATGGCCAGGTGATTTGTGGTCCCTGTAATTTAGTCGTGAGATTGCAAAAATGTGGTCCCTGTAATTTAGTCGTGAGATTGCCGTTTAGAACGTGAGCAGCTCCAGAGATCTCTAGGAGGGGCCCAGCAGTGAAGGACACACGCGTGAAGCGTGTATTTGTCAAAAGAAGTTTGCAAACTGCACTGCAGAATAAAGATGCTTACGAGGCTAGAGATGCGCTGGTGTATGGCGTTCCTTTAAAACCCCGTTCTCTTACATGGCTCAGGATTTGGTCCAATATAACAACTGGAATCCTATAGAAAAGAATAAGGATGAGACTGCTACTAACTCGGCTCTGAAAGAAGTCGGGAATGGGGAGAGCAATTGCAGACTTTTCTGGCCAGAAAGGTTGGAAATTTAGAGTCTTGAGTCCTGCGATTTGCTTTCTTTGATCAGCTGATTCTGTTCTTCCCTCTTCCTCAAGTTCCCAGAAGCCCAGCTTCCTTCCTTCCTTCCTTCCTTCCCCAACTTCTGGGCTGCGGCCCGCTAAGGGGCTATGAGGTGTTTGCAACCGGGCCGCGAAAACAGGCAAGCACATGCACGCACATGCGTATGCCGTTCACAGGAATGCGGTTATGTGCGCTTGTGTTCGCTTGTCAGCCACTCGTGCGTAGTAGCTTTTGAGATCCTATAGATGGCGCTAGATGCTAGCAGCAAACTGCAGTGTTTAAAACCTATATAGGGCCTCTTGGCTACTTGCATGATCTCATTCCCTATATCTTGGTGAAAGTGGAAAGTCCCAGACTTTCCAGACATATAGGTGATCTCATTTTACTACCATCACCACTAGTCTTAAGGATTGGTTGGGAGGTTGTACCAATGTGGTTGAGAGGTTTTACCCATGTGGGATCTGTTCTCCAATCCTAATGTTGTATCTATGTTAACTCTTCCTTGCTTGTAGTAATGTTACAAAAGAATAAACGCTGCCCAAGCAGTCAGACCATCTTGGCCCCCTGCACAATGACTGGTCTTTGAAATCCATCAAAGGTACTTTTTTTCCAAGAGGCAGTTGGACCTTTCTGGTTTTTCCTTTGAAGAGGTTTCGCTTCTCCTCTGAGAAGCTTCTTCAGTTCTCAGTTCATTTTTTCTTCAGAGCCGAAGAAGCTTCTCGGAGGAGAAGCGAAACCTCTTCAGAGGAAAAAACCAGACAGTCCAGTTGCTTCCTGAAAAAAAAAAACCAGCCTTTGGGACAACCATGACTGGATGATGGAGAATCTCCATAGAGACCCCCCCCTCTCCCACCCCCCGCTGGTTCTTTCGGGGAACTCTGGTTTAGATGGTGATGGACGCGTCGGATGAGGAAAGGGGGAAGGGGTGCCGGACTCCAGGGTTGCACTGTTCCAAATCAATATCTCGAGAGGGTGAGCTGACTGATCAGACATGGCATCTCGAGAGGGTGAGCTGGCTGATAGACATGGCATTCTCTTCCTCCTTGTGTGGTTCAGGGATACTTGATCACAAACCGGGAGATTGTTTCAGAAGACATAGAAGATTTCGAATTTACTCCCAAACCCGAGTATGAGGGCCCGTTCTGTGTATTCAACGAACCTGATGAGGTAAGCTTTATTTTTCTCTTTTCTTATCTTTACATTTGTCAATTAAATGGCTACTTAACTACACAAGTCAGTTTTTGATGAAATAGCATTAACCTAATTGAATATGTACATGCACTTTAGATAGATAGATAGATAGATAGATAGATAGATAGATAGATAGATAGATAGATAGATAGATAGATAGATGATAGACAGACAGACAGACAGACAGATAGATAGATGATAGGTAGGTAGATAGATAGATAGAAGACAGGTAGCTAGGTAAGAAGGTAGGTAAATAGATAGATATGATAGATAGATAGATAGATAGATAGATAGATAGATAGATAGATGATAGATGACAGGTAGGTAGACAGATAGATAGATAGATAGATAGATAGATAGATAGATAGATAGATAGAAGACAGATAGCTAGCTAGGTAGATAGATAGATGGCAGGTAGGTAGATAGGTAGGTAGGTAGATAGATGATAGATGACAAATAGATGATAGATAGAAGATAAATGACATACACAGAGATGACAGATGATAGATAGACAGACAGACAGACAGATAATGAGATAGATGAGAGATGATAGACAGATGATTGATAGATAGATGATATATATATGACAAATAGATGACAAATAGATAGAAGATAGATGACATCAGACAGATAGGTGACAGATGATAGATGGATGGATGGATGAATCGCCCACCAGGCCCAGAAACATTCAGGCATGGTTGTTTGCAGAGACTCATGAATCATAAGTCTCTAAATGACAAACTTTTTTTTCTTTTCTTTTTTTAAAAACCAGGCTCATCTTATCCAGAGATGGTTTGAACACGTTCAAGAAACCAAGCCAACTATCATGGTGACATACAATGGAGACTTCTTTGACTGGTGAGAATCAGATCTTATAAAGTCTGCTATCTGTACCTACACAATCAGGTGTGGAGATAAACTTATCCCGAGTAATCCTTGGGTCCAAAGAAAGAAACAGGCTCTAAAAGCCACGTGGAATCTAGCCTGCGAGTTCACCCATCCTTGTTGATTTAAAAGGGCCTCACCCTTGGTCAAGAGAAGCAAAGGTGCATGTTGAATTAAAAAAAAACAATAATCTTGAGGATGGAAAGAACACCCAAAATATGTCCACCTAACCTGGAATGATTCTTGACAGCTTAGTGGTATTCCTATGGAAAAGGAAATGGAATATTGTGGAATTTTGGGAATTGAACATGAAGGCATAGAGCAGGGGTGTCAAACTTCATTGAGGGCTACATCAGGGCTGTGGTTGGCCTTGGAGGGCCGGGGGGCGTGGCCAGCTTGATATCACTCGTGTCGGGGGAGGCATCTGTGATGACCAAATGCTAAGGCAGGACTTCCCTGAGACCCTCCCTCACATTATAATCCTTCCTTCCTTCCTTTTCCTTCCCTCTTCATTCTCCTTCCCCTCTTTCCTTATATTTTTCCTTCCTTGCTCTCTTCCCATCTCCCCTAATTTGTCTTTCCTCTTTGCCTTCCTCCTTTCCAGTCCCTCCTTGCACGCTCAAGTGCAAAAGGGGAAACATTTCTCCTTCTGTTTTTGTTTTTTTGAGCTTGTTTGGCTAGCCCTCTGCCAGAGAATACAGGGGCCAGGGTGGGGGCCATACACCCCCGAGCTCTGTTTTTGCTGGCAGAGGCCCCGCGGCCCAGTCCTTTGCTGTTTTCAGGCCAGCCCCGCGGGCCAGATCTAAGCACCCCACGGGCTGGATCCAGCCCAGGCAGGGGCCTTGAGTTTGACACCCCTGACGTAGAGGAACTGAGGGGCCTGGAAGATTCTTCTCACGTTTCCTTTTGTGTGTGTGTGTGTGTGTGCATGGGGTTTAAACATTTGCTATCAAGTTGCTGCGTTCATTGTCTGATTCTGTGGCTCAACTGTCCGCCCGTCCCCAGGCCTTTTGTGGAAGCCAGAGCGGCCGTCCATGGGATGAATATGCAGCAGGAGATCGGGTTCCAAAAGGACAGCCAGGGGGAGTACAAATCCTCACAGTGCATCCACATGGATTGTCTTCGGTAAGGGTTGCGGTTTCTCAAGCGAATGGGGGCTTTTCTGGGGGTCTGCCTAATAGCGTTGGCCAGTGGGGGAGAAGCCCCGTCCTCTGGCACTGTGGCTATTCTAAGGAATAATAATAATAACAACAATAAACTCTCTGTGGTCACCTCCATCCTTTGTGTTTCACTTTGCAATCTGTTGGCGAGCACCTGGATGTTGTTCTTTTGACCCAAATTCTCCAGAAGTTGTCTGGAAGTTTTTAAGAAGAGACTGCATAACCATTTGTCTGAAACGGTCGAGGGCGGGGGTCTTCAAACTTGGCAGCTTTAAGACTGGTGGACTTCAACTCCCAGAATTCCTCCTCCAGTCATGTCAGCTCAGGAATTCTGGGAGTTGAACTCCACAAGTCTTAAAGCTGTCAAGTTTGAAGACCCTTGATCTATTATCTATCTATCTCTATCTATTCTACCTCTCTTTATTCTATCATCTATCAATCCTATCTTTCTCTCTCTCCCTCTATCTGTCTAATTCTATCTCTCTATTTCTATTCTATCTCTCTTTATTCCAGGGATCTGCAAACTTGACAGCTTTAAGACTTGGGGAGTTCAGCTCCCAGAATTCCTCCTCCAGTCATGTTAAGCTCAGGAATTCTGGGAGTTGAACTCCACAAGTCTTAAAGCTATCAAGTTTGAAGACCCTTGATCTATTATCGATCAATCTCTTTCTATCTATTCTACCTCTCTTTATTCTATCTATCATCTATCAATCTATCATATCTTTCTCTCCCTCCCTCTATCTATCTAATTCTGTCTCTCTTTCTCTATTTCTATTCTACCTCTCTTTATTCCAGGGATCTGCAAACTCAACAGCTTTAAGACTTGGGGAGTTCAACTCCCAGAATTCCTCCTCCAGTCATGTTAAGCTCAGGAATTCTGGGAGTTGAAGCCCACAAGTCTTAAACTTGCCAAGTTTGAAGAACCTTGGTATAGGGTTTCCTGCCTGAATAGTGGTTGGATTAGAAGATCTCCAAGGCCCTTTCCAGGTGTTATTCTATTCTATTCTATTCTATTCTATTCTAAAAGCTTCTATATAAAGTTTGGAGGGAGGACTTTATTGAGATTATTGCTATTGCCATGGAGTGGGGGGGTAGGATGGAGAGACTGGCCTAATCTTCTATTTAACTCCAAAAGGAAGCTTGGCTTGGTCCTTCTGCTTCCCCTCCAGAAAGCCCCCCCTTCCCTCCCCCACGCCAGCTTCGTGACCTCCCATGATTTATTAACCGCTCGATCTCAATTCCTCTCGGCAGGTGGGTGAAGAGAGACAGTTACCTCCCGGTGGGCAGCCACAACTTAAAAGCAGCAGCCAAAGCGAAACTGGGTTACGATCCCGTAGAGCTGGACCCTGAAGAGATGTGCCGAATGGCGACTGAAGAGCCGCAGGTATTTCCATCCCAGGGCAAGGTTCCCCTGACTATATGCCTTTTCGGTTCGGTTTGGTGGGTTCCCCCTCCCCCCAAAAAAGTTTTAATCTACAAACTTGAAATCTGGCACGTAGGTTCCTCTTGGCTTCTGGGGGCTGACTAAGAAAGGATTTTTCGAAATGACTATCAGAGCTATTAGTATTTCCTATATTATTATTATTATTATTATTATTATTATTATTATTATTATTATTATTATTATTATTAACACACTCTGATGCTAAAGAGTTCTACTCCCCCTCCCCACCTGAAAAGAAATCTGTTCCAAATGCAAAACACAAGCAGAGGAGAGGAGTTTCAGTTTTACTTTCACAGCAGCACCAAGCAGCTTTAGTACAGAACAATTGAGCTAAGCCACGCCCAGGCTCCTTGCCGTCTCCTCCTTGCTCACACAGCAAATACTGTCTCAGTTTCCAAACAGCCCTCAACTCTCTCACATACTGACAGGACGTTAGCCAGATGAATACCGATGGATACTGGTAGGCAGAGACATAATTTTTTTTTCCCTTTATTTTCTTCCCCTTAAAACTAAGCCCAACTGCCATGCACTTACCCCCTTCGAGATTAGCGAAAATGTATCCTAAACTGAATCCCACGTGTTGGAAATGTAGAAAAAAAGAGGGAACATATTATCATATGTGGTGGTCTTGCCCAGAGGCTTGAAAATATTGGCTTAAAATCCAAAAATGGCTACAGGAAATTACCAATGAACAATTAGATTTAGAACCAGAGCTCTTCCTATTGGGGATCTTCAAAAAAAAATATGTAAAGACTACAAAATACTTATTACTACATATATTGACTGCGGCCAGGATTGCTTTTGCTCAGTGTTGGAAACAGTCATTCATACCTGTAGAAGAACTGGTTATACAAAACGTTATGAATTGTGCTGAAATGGATAAATTAACGTTGAGTTTAAAAGATAAGGAATCTTCAATATTTTATAAGGTATGGGAACAATGGTACAATTGGATAGATCGGAGACAGACCAAGGATAGATGATTATTAAATATAGAACATAGAATAAGAATATAGTTATGTATAAATTATCACTATCACACAAATGATTGTTATATGATAATGCACCACAAACAGTTGTTATCGAATTATATATTTTTTTAACTTTTTTTTTTCTTTTCTTTTTGTAATAAAGTTCAATAAAGTTTATTTAAAAAAAAAACCTAAGCCCGACTACATAGTTTCGTAGCGAAGCACGGGTATGGAGCTAGTAATGATAATAAACGAGAAGACACCAAACTCGGAAGGAAGCTTAAACTGAGCACTCTCCGTGCCCCCTGAAAAAATTCATAGGCCGCTGGTTTGCAGCACCCGAGTATTAAACTGGTCTCTTGATTTCTTCCAGACTTTGGCCACCTACTCAGTGTCAGATGCTGTTGCCACCTACTACATGTACATGAAATATGTCCACCCTTTCATCTTTGCCTTGTGTACAATCATTCCGATGGAGCCTGACGAGGTGAGCAAGGGGGCGTTTCTCTTTTGCTTTGAGGGGCCTCGGTTTCTCTTTGCCCTGCCTCTCTCACTAAGTGTTGTAACTTAGGATTTAATGAGGAATGTATTTTTACCATGACATATGATCCTGATTTATCACTTACTGCTTGTATGGACACCGAGAGCTTCTGCACTGGACACAAATTCCTTGTGTGTCCAATCATACTTGGCCGATAAAGAATTCTATTCCCTCTTCTCTTCTCTTCTCTTCTCTTCTCTTCTCTTCTCTTCTCTTCTCTTCTCTTCTCTTCTCTTCTCTTCTCTTCTCTTCTCTTCCCTTCCCTTCCCTTCCCTTCCCTTCCTCTTCCTCTTCCTCTTCCTCTTCCTCTTCTCTAACCAGCCCATCACAATTAGCTCTCATGTTGTGCTGTTTGCTGTTTCAATTTTTATCGTGTTCTTTGCACCTGGTCCTTTGGCATGATATATAGTACGACTGCTTTTCTCCTGACCATCAAAATAGCTTTCAGGTAATCCTCAACTTACAGCAGTTTCTTTAGTGACAGTTCAAAGTTAGGGCAGCACTGAAAAAAAAGTGACCTGTGTTTATCTTGTACCGTGCTAGGAAAAGTTGGACGTTAATGCTCCTTTTTCTCCTCCCTCTTGTATATTTCACACCCTCTTTTCCCCCGTTCCCTTTCCCTCCCTTAATTTCCTATTTTCTTTTCCTTTGTATTTTATATAATAAAAATGAACATGATACAAATTCAGGGGGGAAAATTGACTTAGGACCTTGACTAGTCACACTTAAAGACCGTTGCAACATCCCCAGAGGTCACGTGATTTACATTTGGGTGCTTGATGCTTCTCCTTAATTCCAGGTTGCTTCCCTCCTTTGATTAGTTTCCATCTGGGGCTTTGGAGAATAGCTTGACAACCCCCCCCCCCCCCTTCTTTGAGGCAGCCCCTCAGATATTGGAATAGTGCTGTTGTCAACTCATAGAAAGGGAGGGAAAATAGTGGGCAGCTTGCATTCCATAAATGGTTTCAAAGGTAGTTTCTAAGTTTCTTGTCGTGCAAAATTCTAACTGGAGAGTATGATTGATGACTCTGGGCTATGGAGGTGTCCCATTGGAGAATATGAATTACGATACACCCAGGAGGTGGGGGGAGGAAACTAGGATCAAGGGTGACAATGAATTATGTGTCTCAAGAATCGGCTACATCCAGGCAGCGCAGGCATGTTCACTCCTAATAAATCTTGTAAGTTTGAAAGTCAGGCTAGAGACTCATGGTTTAAATGGAGGTAACTACTGACAGCTATTGTGGCCTTGTTGGTGCAGGCTGTTAATCATCTAGCACTTAGCTCAATTGCCTGCAATTAGTGCAGGTTCAAATTCCACCAGACTCAAGATTGACTCAGCCTTCCATCCTCTCGGGGTAGGTAAATTGAGGACCCAAGATTGTTGGGGGGCAATAAGCTGACTTTGTAAAAATGCCGCTTGGGGGGAGGCAAAAAAAGCCCTACTAATAAGCAGGCATATACAATGGAATGAAGGTATTGCTGAGCACTTAGCATGGCGCTCCATAGACTGTAAGCCGCCCTGAGTCTCCGGAGAAGGGCGGCATATAAATGTAAATTAAAAATATATATATATTGTGTAACCCTTAAACCTTCTCAACGGTTTCTTAGGCAGTTTCTCACCTGTCTTAACATAAACCCTTTTGGCTGCTGTGTGATGCTGAGGTTAGGTGACTCCTGGCTGTAGGACTTTGGCGATCGAGAGCTTGCCCTGTGCTTTTACCAAGCACACACACACACATAAAAATAATCTGTTTATTCCAAAACTGCATGTGTTGTACAGGCTGTGTAGCTTGGTGTCACAACGATGATTTTTCGCACACGAAGTTATATGCACTCCGTCCCTTGCGCTGAGAAAATAAATCACAAAAAATATTAAGGAACAACTGCTCGGCGTAATCTGGGCCGGATTCTGTGGGTTGTGGATCCCGGCTTCTTTCCAGCCTGTCAACTTTTCTCCTCCTGCAGGTACTGAGGAAAGGCTCGGGGACATTGTGTGAGGCGCTGCTCATGGTCCAAGCCTATCACGCCAACATCATCTTCCCCAACAAGCAAGAGCAGGAGTTCAACAAGCTGACAGAGGATGGACACGTGCTCGACTCGGAAACCTACATTGGGGGCCACGTGGAGGCCCTGGAATCTGGCGTTTTTCGTAGTGATATCCCCTGCCGCTTTAAAATGGTACGAACCTTCGGTGGAAAAGGTGTCTGGAAGCTTCTCCAGTCCTAAAGGTGCTTTTTTTCCCCCCCAAGAGGCAACTGGACTTTTCTGGGTTTGTTTTTTTTCTTCGAAGAGGTTTCGCTTCTCATCCAAGAAGCTTCTTCAGCTCTGTGAAATTAATCTTGTCTTATTCAGAGCCGAAGAAGCTTCTTGGATGAGAAGCGAAACCTCTTTTCGAAGAAAAAACAAAACGGAAAAGTCCAGTTGCCTCTTGAAAAACAAAAAGAAAACAACTTTGGGACTTCAGTGGAAAGGCAATATCCTAGAGTCTGGCTGTGGGGGGAGTGAAGAACGGATGGCTTCTGTAAATATATAGTATCAAATGTAAATAATCAATTTTAACCCCCCCATCCCCCCCTTTCAGTGGAAGACTTTAAATATAGTCTGTTCTTAGTGTGGACTCGGTTCTTCTCAATGCTGCTCTGTGCATTGGATGAGCTAGGGCTGTGATGGTAAACCTATGGCATGCGTGTCACAGGTGGCACGCAGAGCCATTTGTGCCGGCACGTGAGCTGCCGGCAAACTTACCTCACTGCACGTGCCTCAACTCACAGCTGATTTTTGGCCGGTTTGAGGACTTTTTCGGCCTCCCAGAGGCTTCAGGAAGACTTCTGCAGGCTTTTCAGGACAAAAATAGGCCCACTTCGTCACTTCCTGTTTTTCCGGAAATACTGGAAGAGACGAAACGGCCCTAGTTTTTGGCCTGCAGAAGCCTTCCTGAAGCCTCTGGGAGGCCGAAAAAGGCCTCAAACTGGCTGAAAATCAGCTGTGAGGTGCAGTGCAGGTAAGATAAGGGAGTGGCGGAGGTAAGTGGGGATTGTGCGTGCATGCGTAGGGGGCATGGGGCGGCACACATTGTCTTCTGGGCGCTGGCACACAAGCACGAGTGTGCAAGCCCACGCACAATTTTTGGCCCGGCGCAGGAGCCCAAAAAGGTTAGCCACCGCTGACCTAGGGAGTTCTCCCAAGCAACAAACTACATTTCTGTTTGAGGGATCCTTGGTGAGCTTGGTTGTTTTCTTGTAGACGTTTCATGACCCAAACTAGGTGACGTCATCAGTGCCAGTGAGGAGTGGGGTTTGCTCTCATTTATACCCTGGTGGTCTTAGAAATTATTTATTTGGTTGGGCTGTTTACTGTTGGCAGATTCTTGATTGGGGTATTGTTCATTTGACTGTCGGTGTTGTTGATTTGATTGTTGATCTGAAGTTAACCTTGGAGTTAATTTGATCCGAGTGCCGATTGCTGGTGCAGATGTTCTTGGGTCTTTTTTGTTCCTTTTTGGGGCTGGTTGATGGTCTCTTTTGGGTGTAGATGTTGTTCATGTCTATGTGTCTGTTGATGGCTGATTTGTCAGACTGCCACCAGCAATCAGCACCCAGATCAGCATAGATTAACTCCAAGGTTAATTTCAGATTAACAATCAAATCAACAACGCTCAAGAAACTGCCAAAGAGCCAACAATAAGCAGCCCACCAAAGAACCTCTAAGATCACCTCCACCAACATTGACAGAATATAAACTGACAGCAAACCCCACTACTTAACTAGCACTGATAATGCTACCTAATTGGGTCATGAAATGCTTGCAAGAAAACAATCAAGCTCAGAGAGCACCAGGGACCCCACTGCCCTCTTCCTCCTCCTCTCCTCCTCCTCTTCCTCCTCTTCCTCTTTCTCCTCCTCCTTTTCCTCCTCCTCTTCCTCCTCCTCTTCTTCCTCCTCTTCCTCCTCCTCTTCCTCCTCTTCCTCTTCCTCCTCCTCTTCCTCTTCCTCCTCTTCTCTTCCTCTTCCTCCTCTTCCTCCTCCTCTCCTCCTCTTCCTCCTCCTCTTCCTCCTCTTCCTCTCCTCCTCCTCCTCCTCTTCCTCTTCCTTCTCCTTCTTTCTCCTTCTCCTCCTCCTCCTCCTCCTTTCTCCCCCACTTTACAAACCCCACTCCCTTGTAGCACTGATGATGTTACCTAGTTGGATCATGAAACACCGGCAAGAAAACAGTCAAGCTCAGAGAGCACCAGGGACCCCCTCAAATCAACCCTGAGCTACAGATATGCTCCTTCGCATTTCTGTTGCGCAGATTTTCGCTCACTGTTTTGGGGCACTGTGGGTTTTAACCGAACTGTTGAATGCTAAGTTCCTCTCCTGGGTCTTCTTCAGAACCCGGCTGCCTTTGACTTCCTTCTGCAGCGTGTGGAGAAGACGCTCCGCCATGCCATCGAGGAAGAGGAGGGGATTCCCTTAGAGCAGGCCACCAATTTCCAAGAGGTAAACCTTCCATGCCAAGGAAAATCGAGATGGATAGGAGGCAACGGCAGGGCCTGTTGGGAATTTCCTGTCCTTCGGCTGCAGCCACCGTTGAAGTTGTCTCTTCTTATTGAAGCAGTTTCTGATTCTTGTATCTGTCCTTTTGCTTTCAGAAAGTGTTCTGCTTTCTCTTTTTGTCATAGTGAAGAACATAAATCACTCAGGGTTCGATTGTTGGGTTTGGGGTGTTTTCAAGCTTTACTTTCACTGCCAAGCTACGTAACACTGCCAGGGCATGAAGGAGGGACATCTGCTTGCTTTACATATATTGGTATAGCTGATAGAATAGAAATTAGAATAGAATAAAATGAGATAGAATAGAATAGAATAAAAGCAGAATGGAATGGAATAGAATAGAAATAGAATAGAATTCTTTATTGGCCAAGTATGATTGGACACGGAAGGAATTTGTCTTTGGTGCAAATACTCTCAGTGTACATAAAAGAAAAGATACATTTGTCAAGAGTCAAGAATCATCAGGTACAACATTTAATAGTCACAGGGTACAATAAGCAATCAAATCATACAAGGAAACAGTCAATATAAACTGTAAGGATACAAGTGACAAAGTTACAGTCATATATTCACAAGTGGGAGGGGATGGATGATAAGGAGCAATGAGAAGATTAACAGTAATAGTAACGCAGACTTTGTAATAGTTGAACAGCGTTGAGGGAATTATCTGTTTAGCAGAGTGATGGCATTCGGGGAAAAACTCTCCTTGTGTCCAGTTCTGGTGTGTAGTGCTCTATAGAGTCGTTTTGAGGGAAGGAGTTGAAACAGTTTATGTCCGGGATGTGAGGGGTCTGTATAGATATTTTCACAGCCCTCTTTTTGACTCGTGCAGCATACATGAAAGGCGGGTTGGTAGCCATTGTTTTTTCTGCAGTCCTAATTATCCTCTGAAGTCTGTATCTGTCCTGTTGGGTTGCAGAACCAAACCAGTCAGTTATAGAGGTGCAGATGACGGACTCCATAATTCCTCTGTAGAATTGTTTGGTATACTATTTCTCCCTCGATTGTTACTCCTGCTTATGTGGATTGTTGGTTAATAGGCATGTGATGAGGGAAGGAGTGCCATTCCTGTTTTTTTTTTTGCCAGCTTTGACAATTGCCTTCTCAAAGACAAACATTGGTCCATGGACAAGCAACGTAGGTCCCTGTGTACCTTTTGCTTGCTGTGTCCTTGAGTGATGTGTATTATTTGAAACACAGCTCGGCAAACCGTCTCTGATCCCGCAAAAGCTTTCCTTTTCTCGTGACTTCCTTTAAACCTCCTTCCTTTGCAACAGATTTGTGAAGAAATCAAAGTTAAGCTGAATTCCCTGAAGGACGTTCCCAACAGAATTGAATGTCCCCTCATCTACCATCTGGATGTGGGAGCCATGTATCCAAACATCATCTTAACCAATAGGCTGCAGGTGAACATGGTTTTCCTGGTAGCTGTGGACGTTGGGAGGGACTACGGCTTTACTGCTCTGCTCTGGGGTGGGATGCTCATTTTGGTTCACGATGGGGCAGTCTGCCAAGGGAAACGTGGTTCCAGCAATTAGATGTCATCTTGTAGACCAAGATCAGAGTGAGACTTTAAAATTCTTCAAAGTAAGAGTTGAATCTGTTTTATAGCTGACGAGGTGGGCGTTCTATTTCCTGAGTGGCTCTAGGAGAAATACACACTATAGTGGCCTCTTCTTGGAAGGAAGGCTGGTGCAGATTGTTTTTTCTACAGTCCTAACTATCCATTGAACTCTGTACCTGACCTATTTGTAAGCCATCCGATGATCTTAGTATCATTAATGGTGGCATTTTATTGCTGTGCTTAGGTGCAGAGAATAAAAAGAGCAAGGGATAAGGAGCAACTAAGCAAAAGAGCCCATGCTGCACAGCAATATCCTCTCTTCATTCAAATTCAGTGATGAGAATGTCTTGACTTAGCTTTTTATTTTCAAAGCCATTGGTAATTTGGGTTCCCACTAGATGTCAGTGCATTAAAACGTTGCTCTGGAAAAGCAATCTCACATTCATTCTTCTCTCCCCATGTCCAGTTCAGTACTGGATTTTGTCTTCCGTGTTCCTTTAACCACAGAGGCCTAATATTATTGAACTAAAAGATCATAAAGATAAGTTCCAGCTTGCCTAAATTACCCGTTCTCTTCTCATATAGGATAATGACACTTTGAATGTACTCTAACCAGCGTACATTAAAATGAAATTTTGTCGCGTACAGCTCCCAAAGGGTCACCACCTCCAATATACATTAAATAAGCATGACAAAATAAATAAATACAAAATTATGCATGTACCCACATGGCTTCTGTCGTAAATGCTTTCTTCCCTCTCAGCCCTCGGCTATCGTGGACGAGGCAACCTGTGCCGCTTGTGACTTCAACAAACCCGGGGCCAGCTGTCAACGGAAAATGACTTGGCAGTGGAGGGGAGAATTCAGTGAGTCTTAATGTCCGTTGGCTCGAGCATAGCTCTTGTAGTTCGTATTCTCCAAGCCTGACTCTTCAGAAGTATTCTTAATTCTGGTTTTTCCCTCCCATCGGCAGTGCCAGCGAGCCGGAGCGAGTTCCACCGCATCCAGCAACAATTGGAATCGGAGAAGTTTCCTGCCCTTTTCCCAGATGGGCTTCCCCGGGCCTTCCACGAACTGTCTCGAGAAGATCAAGCCAAATACGAAAAGAAGCGGTTGGCTGGTGAGAACAGAAACCTTCCTTGGTTCCAGTGTGAGAAATTCTGAACGTGGCTTTCCATGTTTTAAGTTCTAACTGGAGTCTGATATTTCCCCCCCCCAAAAAAATAAGTCCTAACAGGAAACTAAGCCCTGGCATGGTTTTTCAGGATGCTTGTACTATAATCCTTACCACAAGGATGCTGCAACAGTTTCAAGTGTGAAAAAACCAATCATACGTCACTTTTTCTAGTGCCGTTGTTAACTTTGAACGGTCACTAATTGTTGTGGTTAGCCGTTAGCAGGTGGGGACGGCTGAGGAGAGCGAGGACTTAGATGAGGAGCCAGGACCATTAGGGAGGGGACTGCTGCCTTCAGAGATTGTAGGGGCTGGCAGCAGCAATGAGGAGGTTCCCGAGGAGCCTGTGCCAAGTGCGCGTGCGTGCAGGATTGCTTGTAGGAAAGAGCAGCTGCAGCAGCACGGGCGGCTCAGGAGTAAGGCTGCAAGGTAATGGCCCCTCCTTCAAGAAGATAAAAGCCAGCTGTGAATCGGATGTTTTTTGCAGGAAGCAAAGTTTTGAAACTCAACCTCGTGGACATTGCAGTATCTTAAGTTGGTATTTGAAGACTCTTGTGTTGTGAAATATTTCTTATCTGTGATTCTTGGTAGTCTCGTACAATTTTGGTAAGGCTCGTGCTTATCCAAGTTAATTAGTTTGCAGCAGGTTTTTAACCGGGGATTCGTAAGAATCAAAGAATCATTTCTGTTCCCTTTGGATCGTGTTTATTTTATTGGAAAAGGGTTTGGGTCAGAACACTAACTGAAATATTGTAAGTCAAGGACTACCTGTAGGTGTATGGGGAAGATCTGGAATGATTTCCTGGAAAAGTCTCTGTATTTGGAGTTAAAATACCTGCGTATCTTTGGAGCAGATTATTGTCGGAAAGCTTACAAGAAGATCCACGTGACAAAAGTGGAGGAACGTGTCACTACTATTTGTCAGCGAGAAAACTCCTTCTACGTAGACACAGTCCGCGCTTTTCGAGACCGTCGCTATGAGTTTAAAGGATTACACAAGGTACGAGTGAGGTTATTTGGGTCGTAGTCCAATAGAGAATCAAGAAAGAAAGAAAAAGTTAACAGCAAACTATTCCCATATTATTGCCGTAAAATTACACAGACATGACCGTGAACAAACCAGGAATAGAATAGTTTATTGGCCAAGTGTGATTGGACACGCAAGGAATTTGTCTTGTGAATCAACCCAGTTGAATCAATTGAGTGTAATTCACAGTCGTTCTGTTACAAATCGTTTGTTTTTCTACTGACACGGAACTGCCCGAAGTAAACACTTCCTGCCTTTCTCGGAATTTGGAGTCCTTGGCTACGGAAGATGCCTGCTATTCAGACTGAATAAAATAAATTGCATGAATCAATCACTAGCCCTAAACAGGCTGGTCGCTTTATATCTCAAATCCCCCCTCTGAGCTTTCCAAGATGGAGGTTTTGGCTTGCCTGTATGGCCCATCCGTCTTTCCTGTCTTCCCCTGTTCCAGGTGTGGAAGAAGAAGCTGGCAGCTGCCACCGAAATGGCCGATGCCTCGGAAGTGAAGCGTTGCAAGAACATGGAGATCTTGTACGACTCCCTGCAGCTGGCACACAAGTGCATCCTCAACTCCTTCTATGGCTACGTCATGCGCAAAGGGTGAGTGTAAAACAGAGCGGGAGCAGGAGCCTCCCCAAAGTGCTTTTTCCAGGAGGCCAACGGGACGTTCTTGGTTTTTCTTTGAAGACGTTTCGCTTCTCATCCTAGCAGCTTCTTCAGCTCTGACTGGAGGGTGGGGAAGGGAAGGGTTTATACTCCTTGCAGACAGCTGGTCATTTGCATCCTTTCAGAGGGGCGTTGAGGCCCCTTGGAGGTGTGTCTGTGTCCTCGGAGTCACCTGAGTGGTGTAAATGGGTGTGGAGCCTTCTGACTAGAGGGTGGGGAAGGGAAGGATTTTACTCCTTGCAGACAGCTGGTCATTTGCATCCTTTCAGAAGGTCGTTGAGGCCACTTGGAGGTGTGTCTGTGTCCTCGGAGTCACCTGAGTGTTGTAAATGGGTGTTGAGCCTTCTGACTGGATGGTGGGGAAGGGAAGGGTTGATACTCCTTGCAAACAGCTGGTCATTTGCATCCTTTCAGAGAGGCGTTGAGGCCACTTGGAGGTTTCTCTCTGTCCTCAAGGTCACCTGAGTAGTGCCAATGGGGGTGGAGCCTTCTTGGAACTGCTGAAAGGACTTTGTTGGAGACTGGAGATAGTTAATATCGTATCCCTCCCTCCGCCCCGTTGAGGGAGGGCTGTTCAGTTTGGCCATCGATGGCCTCTTTGACCCCTCTATCAAGTTTCTAACTTGTGGTTGTGTTCCCCAGTTGTGTTCCGAGCTGCCCATCTTTCCTCAAGCTTCCAAGCATCTCTGGATCGAATTGATTTATTTTTATCATATGCTGCTTTGTCTCCCCAAAGGAGCCTCTCAAGGCACGGAGCACTGAAACCTTCCCAGGGTGTAGCAACGTCAGGCCTAGAAGCTGGGGGCCCCTTCCTACCCCCACGGTTTTCTCTCTCTCTCCTACGCAGGGCCCGCTGGTATTCTATGGAAATGGCTGGTATTGTCTGCTTCACTGGCGCCAATATCATCACTCAGGCCAGGGAACTGATTGAGCAGATTGGGTGAGTCCTGGAGTGAGCTGCTGAGAATTAGATTAACAGGAAGACATTCTCCTCTTCTTCCTCCTCCTGGCAAACCCCATTTCCTTGTAGCATTGATGGTGTTACCTAGTTGGGTCATGAAACGTCTGCAAGAAAATCACCAAGCTCAGAGCACCAAGGACCCCACAGTCCTCCTCCTCCTCCACAAACCATGCCTCCTTCCAGTACTGATGATGTTACCTAGTTGGGTTATGAAACGTGTGCAGGAAAACCACCTGCGATATAAGGATATCTGCCAGAGGGATGCTAAAGGCCTTGGGAATGGGCATCAACAGCGGGGAAACCTTGGCCTCTGATCGTTCAGCTTGGAGGCTAAAGATGCAGCATGGCCTTCTCCGATGCGAAGAAGAGGCTCTCGTTGGGCAGGCTGAGGCCAAGGGGCGGTCCCGGAACCAGCGAAATCCAGGGGCTGGACAGGCTGTATCTGTCCTCCATGTGGAAGAGATTGCCACTCTTGAATTGGCCTTGTTAGCCACACTAGATGCTCTTTCAGGACCACTTTTCAGAGCACGATACCATAAGTCTCTTGAGACTGAAGGAGGCCAATGAATGCTTTGTTTATTTTTTATTTTTTAGGAACGGAAAGTATTTATTATCCTTCCATTAACTACAGAATAAGTAATTTGGTACACACTTAAGAAAAAAATCTCCTGCCTAAAAATTATTCTGACTTGCTCTGACAACTAAAAATACAAGCCCAAACCAACTGGAAGATTTGCAAATGCGTGTGAAGTTCCAGTGCATATTTTAATATGTGATGGAATTTAGTTAACTTATTTTTCATTTAGCACCCCCCTCCCCCCCAAAAAATTATTATTCATATGTTCCAGATATATAACTCTATTAATAATATATGTTATTTAGTAGTGAGATGATTCATTAAGTGCTTTGTTCTAATGAGAGGCGCCTTCTCAGCTATTTGGACAGAACATTAAGAGTTTTCAGAACATACCTGTTAAACCACCCTTGGCGGTCTTTGGCCTTGGAAGGGCATTCTGTGATTTGTTAATCTCCACACGCTCCCCCGTGCAGGAGGCCCTTGGAACTTGACACAGATGGGATCTGGTGCGTGCTTCCAAACAGCTTTCCAGAGAACTTTGTCATCAAGTCAACCCATCCCAAGAAACCCAAGGTGACCGTCTCCTATCCGGGGGCGATGCTGAACATCATGGTGAAGGTGAGGAGATGCAGAGTATAGTCTTTCCTCCATGAGAGGAGCTGACACAGGATACAATCACTTCTCACGGTTCAGTAGCTAGCATCCTTGCATGAGGCTCATTAAGAAGGTTTCTGGGAGCAGCACTTAATTGTAATTAAGATTCTTTGGACATTTCCAGTATTCTACATCAGAAAAACTGGAAAAGGTGTCCGTCTAGTAACTTTCTGATCAGACAGTCTCAAGCCAGGCAAAAATCAGAAGAGAACAGAATGAGAAAGAAGAGAATGAGAAAGAAGAGAATAGAAATACAGGAATAGAATAGAATGAGATAGAATAGAATAGAATGAGAAAGGAATAGAATAGAAATACAGGAATAGAACAGAATAAAATGAGAAAGAATAGAATAGAATAGAATGTAGAGGAGAGAATAGAATAGAATTGAATTCTTTATTGGCCAAGTATGATTGGACACACAAGGAATTTGTCTTGGTGCAAATGCTCCTAGTGTACATAAAGAAAAATACATTTCGTCAAGAATCATCAGGTACAACACTTAATGATAGTCATAGGATACAATAAGCAATCAAATCATACTAGGAAACAATCAATATAAATCGTAAGGATACAAGCGACAAAGTTACAGTCATACAGTAGAAAGCAAATTAAAATATTTGTGTGGTCCTGTGAACACCAGGCAGGAATCTGATAGACTGGCTCCTCAGGGCACCTCAGGTCTAAACTGTATAGGAAAGTTAGCAAAACACAATTTTGTCCTTGCATAATATGCATGCATGAAAAAACAAGCTGTACAGTTCGCAAAATATGCCACAAATATCTGTAGCAAAGCTTGAACACTCCGTGTTGTGATGCGCCTTCTCTCTCTTTAGCGGAAATAAGAGAAATTGTACCAAAGGCTGTGTGTGTGTGTGTCTCCTTTTTTTGTACAGGAGGGTTTTACAAACAACCAGTACCAAGAGCTGGTGGACCCAGCATCCCTCAAGTATGTTTCCCGCTCCGAGAATAGCATCTTTTTTGAAGTAGATGGGCCCTATCTGGCTATGATTCTTCCAGCCTCCAAGGAGGAAGGCAAGAAGCTGAAGAAAAGGTGAGAGTCCAGGATTGGGAAGACAAAAGTTTCAGGAAAGAGCCTCTTTAAAGAGTCGTGGTGATGCAGTGGTTAGAGTGCAGCCCTGCAGGCTACTTCTGCTGACTGCCGGCTGACTTGGCAGTTCGATTCTCACCAGGCTCTCTTCCATCCTTCCAAGGTGGGTAAAATGAGGACCCAGATTGTTGGGGGGGGCAAGAGGCTGACTCTGTAAACCACTTAGAGAGGGCTGGTCTATAAGTCTAAGGGCTATTGCTAAATGTGGAGAGAGGCAAGAAGGAAGGAAGGAAAGGCCATGATGGCACAGTGGTCAGAATGTAGTATTGCAGACTAATTCTGCCGACTGCCAGCAGTTCGATTCTCACCAGGCTCAAGGTTGACTCGGCCTTCCATCTTTCCAAGGTCAGTAAAACAAGGGCCCAGATTGTTGGGCTCAAGAGGCTGAATGTGCAAACTGCTTAGGGAGAGCTAGAAAGCACCATGAATGCAGTATATAAGTCTTAAGTGCTCTTTCTAGATAGGGCAGCTGGGTTAAAAGGGAAGCTGGAAGTGGTATCGAAACGCGGAACCCGAGCACATTGGCATGTCTGGATTCAGCAGGGCGGTAGGGATCAGAGGTTGCCACCCAAATAAATACTAGGTGTGGGCGGTGGGAGTTTGCCTTTTGTCCTGATGATGACGGTGGCTGCGTCCCAGATACGCTGTGTTCAATGAAGATGGTTCCCTGGCTGAGCTGAAGGGCTTTGAGGTGAAGCGACGAGGAGAGCTGCAGCTGGTGAAGATCTTCCAGTCGTCGGTCTTTGAGGCCTTCCTGAACGGCACGACCCTGGAGGAGGTCTACGCTTCGGTCGCCAAAGTAGCCGATTACTGGCTCGATGTCCTGTACAGCAAGGTGGGAGTCGGGAGTCGGATCTCTTCCTGCAGCAGTCGGTCAGGTTGATCCTACGGTGTTTTTGTAGCCCCTCCTCCCCCCACCCCGGGAGGGAGATAGGACGAGTGCAGGTGGGCAGAGAGTCCCCCCCCCCCTACAGCTTCGTGGCCTTTGGAAGGTAGAAAATCAATCCTTGCAATGGAAAAACCACTTCCGGAAAGAGAACGCTGGGACAATTGAGAAAGCAGGCATTTTCCAAAAGGCATTCATATAGCTCCGTACTGGCAACAAGAAAGGCATCTGGCCAGTAAACACTCAGCTCCATTCAGTTGCCCAAACTCCGCCCCCCAAGGGATTATAGGGTCGTTAAAAGAAGGGGAGGTTTCATACAGTGAAAAACAGACTTTGGGAGCTGCTTTCGTATTTTTGAAGTTACCCAGCTGTTTTTTCACCCAACTGTTGCTATTCTACCCTTTAAACGGGACTTTGCGGAAACCGAAGCGAGGAGAATAAATCCATTATAAATGATGCAGCGCGCTGTTACCCTCTTGCTGCTGTCGATACGGCGCCTCTTCCTTTTGCTTCCCCGGTTGAGCATGTCGGGTGTTCCAATGTACTGTGGAGAGGACGAAGCTGGGTGTAGCTGAACGGGAGTGTAACTGACTCCATACAGCTGCAGAAAAGAAATGGATTTTGTTTTCTTTCTCCTTCCAGGCAGCCAATATGCCTGATTCCGAGCTGTTTGAGCTGATCTCGGAGAATCGATCCATGTCTCGGAAGCTGGAGGATTACGGAGAGCAGAAATCCACGTCCATCAGCACAGCCAAGCGTCTGGCAGAGTTTCTCGGGGACCAGATGGTGAAGGACGCTGGGCTCAGCTGCCGGTTTATCATCTCAAAGAAACCGGAAGGTTCCCCGGTTACAGAGAGGTGCGTCCGCCGTGTTTTGAGGAGGGGGGAGGCTGTTATTATAATTCTGGGGATGGAGCGGAACACGGCAGAGACCCAAAAAGGGGAAAGACTCATCCTTCTGAGACCTGCTTAGAGCCAGACAAAAAGGTTTTCAGGTTGATGGTATACAAGGTAGTCCACCACTTACGATCCTAATTGAGCCCAATTTTTTTTTGTGATGACCCGGGGCATGACACAAAGGCAACACAGTCAGATAACTTTGCCCCCAATGTCCTGGTTACCTCCTGGGCTGGAGAAAAACACTCCCAGGAACAGCCTTTGGCTGCAGAACCAAGTCCAAAACGTGGTCAACACAAACTGTAACTATAAGTCCAATCAAGGCAAGATGATGTAATTAGTCTGGCAGGGCAGGAGAAGGAATTCCAAACGTGAAGGCACGGCAATAACTCAACACGGTTGGCCAGGAACGCAGATAATCAAAGTCAAAACAAGATAAACTCACGTTTCTTCCCAGAAGCTGCCGCACTCAGCATGTATCTCTTTTAAAGTCTCATTCCCAGCTGTGCCTAATGAAGGGAATCAGGGCCCTTTCCTCCCCCGTAAGCCACGCAAGCCACGTTGCTCCCTTCTCCATTCCTCCCTGTGTGCCCTAGGATGAAGAGGGGGTGGGCCTGGGTCTTCCTCTCAACTCCCTCTCCCTTGTTCTACCTCTCCCCTGCTCTGCCCAGCTGGACTTTGCCCTTCCCCAGTTTCCTCCAAAGCCAACGGAGCCACATTCCCGCTCTCTATCAGCTGTTTGCCTTCCTCCTCGGATTCAGACTCTGATGGGGGCATGACATTTTTGTTGCTAAGTTGAGACATTTGTTAAAAGAATTGTGTCCCGTTTTACGTCCTTTCGTGCCGCGGTTGTTAAGTGACTCTCTGGAATTGTTGAGTTCGTAACGCCGTTGCAAAATGAGTCTGGCTTCCCTGAATTTTGATCATGTGACTAGAGAGACGCCGTACGAGTCGTAAGGGTGGAAAAAAAAAGTCCGTTTTTTTCCCCGGTGCCTTCGTAACGTCGAACGGTCACTAAATGAACTGTTGTAAGTCGAGGACTGCCTGTACTTTTCTTCGTCTGACTTTGAGGAGCGCTAATCTGCTCTTCCTTCCACCCAGAGCCATCCCACTCGCCATTTTCCAGGCCGAACTCTCGGTGCGCAAGCATTACCTCCGGAAGTGGCTCAAAAGCCCTTCGCTGCAGGATTTTGATATCCGAACGGTAAGCCAATTGGGCTGGGCTGAATGGAGCCGATCCGGTTCGTGTCCAGATTCTCGTGGCTTGTTGCAAAACCTGTGCTTTTCCAGGATTCCTGGGAATCGCTTCTGCTTGCTGCCGTTAATAACCAGAGATTTAACTTAGGTGACTCCGTTGTATCCCTTTGGGCTTCATCGGGGTTCTCTGCTTTTTATTTGCAGATCCTAGACTGGGATTATTACATCGAAAGACTGGGCAGCACAATCCAAAAGATTATCACCATCCCAGCAGCCCTGCAACAGGTAATCGTGCTTAGGAGTAAATCCTTGGAGAGAGGGGCAACCAGAGTTGGGAGGGACCTTGGAGATCTTCTAGTCCAACTCTCTGCTCAAGCAGGAAAGCCTACACCATTTCCGACAAATGGCTTTTAAGCAGAGCCGAACCTTCCTTAGGACTGAAGCAGTGCAGACTCAGCTAGCCGATGGCAGAAATACAGATCTCTAAGTGAATCCGTGATTCTGTGAGCAACTCAATCTGCCGGCCTGCTTTGCCTGATTTTGGCTAAAAGTTGTTCTTTTTTAATTAAAAATTCAATATTTATATAAATATTTATAATATTTGCATACAAGCCATGCCCAGCCAGTCACATGACCACCAAGCCGCACCCACAAATTAGGCCACGTCCACAGAACGATTGTTAAGAAATTTGAATCCCACTCCTGCTTCTTTGTGTTTTTGTGTGTGTGTGTGAGAGAGAGAGGAGAGAGAGGTTAGATCAAATCTCTCTCTCTCTCTCTCTCTCTCTCCCACCGTCAGCAAGCCACCGTCAGTCAAAATTCATATTAGTGGTCCACGGGATTTAAAATTATGAATTTAGCGAGGGCTAAATGTGAGGCTTCCTGACAGGTGAAGAATCCAGTGTCCCGTGTCCGTCACCCTGATTGGCTGCACAAGAAGCTACTGGAGAAAAACGATGTGTACAAGCAGAAAAAAATCAGCGAGCTCTTCGTCAGCGAAGGCAAAAGACAGGTAAGATTTACACGCCTACCGTTCTCTTGCCAACGCCTCCGGGGCTTAAGGGCAGGACAAAGACATGTCATACAGCAACAGCACTGATGTAGACTTACATACCGGACGGTCAGTGTCCAGCAGTATCCTGGTTTGATGTTTTGAGAGCTGCTTTGATAGTAGGTATGTCTCAAAGAGGTTTTGTATTCGTTCCCAGGCCAGGCGTCCTCAAGGCGGTGAAATCTGGCCGCTTAGCACCTCTGGTTCCTGTCAACGTCATCCTTCCACCCCTGGCATCCCCAAGATTCCTCTTAACCACCCTCCGCTCTGGTTATCGCAGGATGCCAGCCAACTGTAGCCAAGATGGCAGAGCTAACGTCCTTCGTATAATCGTCTGTGGACTTTCTTTGTAGGTCTCCACTAACTTACCCAGGGAGAACACCCCAAACAGTCAGGTGGCCGATATGGAAGATTTTGGGGTCACCAAACCTCTGCAGCCAGTGCCCCCCATATCAAGCAAGCGTAAACGAACCCTCACCGCAGAGGAGAGCCAGCAACAGTCCCAAGCTCTGGAGCTCACCCAGTCCTGGAGGGAGATCCTGGGACCCCCACCTCCCACTGGCACCACTAAGGTAAGTCAGCTTCCTCAGGGCTGCAACTGCCTCAGAGAGCAGGCCAAAAGCTTCTCAGCCAATTAGCAGCAGGGTTGCTCTGAGGTTGGGGCTCCCCCGGTGGGAAAGCCGTTGATCCCTTCACCCCTGAGATAGTTTCAGAAAAAGGAAGTTATTGGAAGTTTATGGCTGTTGCTCAGATGGGCTTGGTGATCCCTGCGGAGTGCAGCTGTTCCAATTCAAGGAGTGTCAGGCATAGCGGTTGTGGCCTGTCAGCCGCCGGACTCTCCAGCAGCTGAATCAAAGGAGGAGGAGAAGGCGTGGGAGTCAGGGTCAGCATCAAGGCAACCTGAGAGCTCCGAGGAGGAAGAGGGAATGGAGCTGGCAGAGAGAGAGGAGGAGCCTGGGCTGTCCATCAGCCCTCAGATGGAGAGTCAACAGCCCCCAGGTCTGGAGGTGGCTGATGAAGAAGAGGGGGAACAGCTGGGTTTAGTGCCTGACACGCAGATGTGCAGAAAGCAGAGGAGAGGAGAGCAGTGGAAATCTATGGGCCGTTCTTTGGGACGGAAGAGCCGCCACTACTAGAGAAGCTTCACCCTAGTTCTGGGGATAAAAGGCAGAGGGCAGAAATGAATAGATGTAAGCAGACAGCTATTCATCTTCTTGCTGGACGGACTTGTTAGCCTGTGGGGAGAGAAAGAAACTTTTTGCCACAGCTGCTGGCGCTCCTAATATAGGAACCATTGAGTTAAATACAGAGGGTTTGTCGTGTTTGGGAGTCAGAACAATTATGCTTGCATTTAGCATGTTTCTGGCTTCTGCCCAGATCAGAGGTCCCTAAACCCCAGGCCGTAATCCAGTACAGGGCCATGGGCTATTTGGAACCAGGCCACGCAAGAGACAGGCCAGGGCCCGTGTGCACACACAGCTCCTCTCACGCGAGTGGTGGGCTGGCAGTTGAGCTGTATGTCCATGCTTGTCCAAGTGGAGTTGCACACGTGCGCACCAGCCCGCCTCTCACAGTTCCAAATAGGCCACGGTTCCATAGTGGGCCCACACCCCTCGGGTTGGAGACCCCCGATCTAGACAGACGCCAGAAATATGCCCTCCCCGACACTCCTTGAGTTGGAACAGTTTCTCCTCACAGTCATGTGCCCGCCAGCCCACTGCGGTTCCGATTCCCCTCTTCCCCCGTTCTCTCCAGCCAGGCTACCATGCCACAAAGGTTGGGGACCCCTGGTCTAGATCAGTGGTGGGATTCAAATAATGTAACAACCATTTCTCCCCCCTAATGATTTCTTCCATCAACCAGTTCACAAACTGCTCCGAAAGTTAACAGCCGGTTGGTATTAACCGGCTGAATCCCAATACTGAATCCTTCCCTTCCTGGAGAAGGGCAGACTTCAAACAGGACAAGCTGTTTCCAAAGACCCAAAGAAAGATAACTGATTTCTCCCCTCTCCCCTGGTATTTCATCTCCCCCCCCCAAGAATTTTGAGGGTCCCCCTAAAAGGGTAAATGGAGCTGCCTGCGACTTGGGGGTAATGGGGATTATCTGCAGATTAAAAATAGGGTTAATAATTCCCATGTGGAAATAATAAATCAGTGGTGGGATTCAAATAATTTAACAGCCGGTTCTCTGCCCTAATGATTTCTTCCAACAACCAGTTCATCAAAATACTCAGAAAGTTAACAACCGGTTCTTCTGAACTGGTGTGAACCGGCTGAATCCGACCACTGGTCTAGAAGATGAACTATTTCAGGTGCCTGAGCTCAAGCAACCTGAGACGGCTTTGCAGCTTCTTGTCCCAACAGCTGCATCCGTCTGGTTTGCTCTGCCCGTAGGAGGAACGCCTGCTCTGGCTGTGCTACCATAAGAAGAAGTGGGAGCTGCAGGCCCGTCAACGCCAGGAGCGGCGGAAGAAGCGGAGGCTGGCTGACGGAGAAGCAGCCCCGGGGGGCGGAGTGATTCGGGCTGGGCCCTCCAAGGGCCTGAGCAATTTCCTGCGCAAGACCGCCCGGAGTATCCTCGACATGCCGTGGCAGATAGTCCAGGTATGGGCAGCAAGGAACTGCTGAGGACTGTGGGCCCATGAGAGACGACGTTCAGTGTGGACACCGTAGCTTATACGGCGACCTGATATCCTCCCGCTGCATTGTCCTTCAATTCCCAGAATCCTTTGCTGGACAAAACAGGAGGGATTCCTGCCTACCCCCATCACGATGGGAGATGTCCTATGATCAAAAGGCTAATAGTCCGTGAAGCAGAGCTTCTAATTCCTAAGATGGTTCCTTTCATCAGGGCAATACCCTAAACCAGGGATCTCCAACCTTGGTAACTTTAAGCCTGGAGGACTTCAACTCCCAGCAATTCTGGGAGTTGAAGTCTGTCAGGCCTGAAAGCTACCAAGGTTGGAGACCTCTGCCCTAAACTGCTTACATTTCTGTTCCTTGCTAGCATTTGTAGCATCTCAAGAAAACCATCTTTTCTCCAAGGATTCCCCTTGGAGTTGACAAAAATGAAGATTTTCCTGAATGAACAATACATTGTCTGGGTCAATTTTTTTTATACAAAATCTTGATAACAATGATGATATTAATTAAATATACATAATACTCTTTCAGCTTCTCAGATTTATATATATATATATATTGTAATTACAATGTATTCTATTTTGTGGCAGTATATAACATAGGGTTTTTTCCAATTTCTACTTTCTATGTCTTAGTAAAGGTAAAGGCTCCCCTCACACCTAGGTGCTAGTCATTTCCAGCTGTAGGAAACTTATTACTAGCCACAATTCCCATATTAAGAGGTATTTTCCTCTAGATTGAAGACCCTGGTCCTTATCCCTGTTTTTCCCCCCCTGCTAGATTGCTGAGACTGCCCAGCCAGGCCTCTTCAAGCTTTGGGCGGTAATTGGGAGCGATCTCTACTGCCTGAAACTGAACGTCCCACGAATCTTCTATATCAACCAGCGCATTCCTAAACCCGAAGAGAGCACAGTCTATAAAAAGGTACCTCGAAATCCAGTTTGGTTCCTAGTGGAACGACCCGGTGCGTAATTTCCCGTCTCTTCTGGAATTGTGCTTGTCAGAAGGTTCTGCGGCCACGTTGCAACGAGCCAAGTCCATGGGGAAGCCAGATTCACTACACAACTGTGTGGCTAATGTAACAACGGCAGCAATTCCGTTAACAAACGGGAGCAGAAAATAGGGCACAACCTCACTTAACAAATGTTTCGCTTAGCAACATCCATTTTGGGCTCCATTGTCCTTATAAGTTGCGGGCTATCTTAACAGTGAACTGATTTAAACTGAAAAGACCCAGATTTATTTAAAAAAATAAATAAATAAGAAGAGCTTAACTCCAGAACCAAAAGTGTAAGGCTCCTTGAGTGGATTCATTCCACAGGCAGGGCGATTCACGCAGGCAGAAAGTCAATGTGTTATCCGAAAAAGGGATCAAATGGATTAAATTCTCCATCCCTTCAGGGCACAAACAGAAGAGGGCTCATCCTGTTCTCTTTGCAGGTGAATCGAATTCTTCCTCGTTCCAGCTTGGCCTTCCACCTGTACGAGTACTCAGTGCCCGAAGACATGTACCTGGAGCATGTCAATGAGATCAACACCAGCCTCTCTGCTCCAGACATTGAGGGGGTCTACGAGACCCAGGTAATGCCTTGTTCAGAATGATAACAGAATAAGAGAGTTGGAAGGGACCTTGGAGGTCTTCTACTCCAACCCCCTGCTCCGTCAGGAAACCGTGTTCCATTTCAGACAACTATGACATTTCAAGTTTGTAGGCTTTACGGGTCTGGGGATTTTGTGATGATGTGTGAGTGGTATTTTGTTTATATACAGTATATATAGATATCTTTATCGACTGGTTCCTCTTTCCCAGGTGCCGTTACTCCTGCGGGCCCTGATTCACCTAGGCTGTGTCTGCATGGTGAATAGGCATTTGGTGAGGCACCTGAGTGGCCGGGAAGCTGAGACCTTTGACCTGGAGCACCTAGAGAGGCAGTCTCTGGCACAGTTCAGCTACTTGGAGCCAGGTGGGTGTCAACCCTGAAGCTCTCTTGATTGAAGCTGTTTTTGTCCGCTTCAGTGTTGTCACATTGGAGTTGAGAGTAAGAGACCGGCAGAAATTAGATAGAGAGGGTTTTCTAGCCAAAACAAAATACTTTCTCTTGAGAACCAAGGACATTTTCACACCCGGTCAGAAGAAGACAGAGTGATGCTACCCGGTGGTCGTGCTGAATGATGATTGGACCATTGTTTTGGGACTGATTGTTTTGAGAAAGTAGAAAATCTTTTACTTTCATTGAGATGAAAACTGTGGGAATTTCAGAATCGGTTTTCACCAGATATGTGCCAATATGACATTTCTGTTGTGGTTTGCCGGCAGACAGCAGCAGAGTCGGACAGTGGGGAAGAACGGGGACCGGTCCGGGAGTCTGGAGAGGATTCGGACGAGGGTCCTGCATCCGATGCAGAGATGGGGCCAGGGCCATCTGGGAGGGGGGTGCTGACTCCAGAGCCTCTGGAGTCTGGCAGCAGCGAGGAAGAGGAAGAAGGGGAGCCTGTTCCCAATGCGCGTACACGCAGAGCTGCTAGAAGGCAAGAGCAGCTGAAACAAAACGGGCGACTCGGGAGTAAGGCTTGGAGATGAATGCTCCTCCTATAAGATATAAAGGACAGGGAAAGGTGACGAAACCTTTGCAGGAAGCAAAGTTGTTCGTTTGGTTCAGATTCATTCTTGAAGCTCTTTGTACTTCGGTTGGTTTTTTTTCTAGTTCATTTGACACTTCTGTTATTGGCAGCACTTCACAGGACAGAAAGGTGGGTGTTTAACTCGTAGAACTGTTTGGGATTCATTACTGGCTGGGAACGAAAATAATTCCCAGCATTGCAATAAAACAAGACTTGTGTTTAAAATAAGCGCGTGCGTAATTATGGTCTCGGGAGCCTTGGTCAGAACAAATTTCCAAGAAAAGGAATCTTTGAGGAACTCGAGTGCTTGCAATGGAATGATTACTTGGAACTCTGCCATGAAACTGACTCTGAAAACTCCCGTGGTTTCCACCTCATTAACAGTTTTTCTACAGGAATCCTGACGGTAGGAAGGCACACGGGAGGCTGATCTGTACCGCAGTCGCGGAAGTGCTGATTTCCCTTTAACGCCCGGCTCCTTTCTGTGTCTAGGGAGTATCCGGCACATCTACCTCTATCACCACTCCCAAGGCAGCAAAGCATTACTTGGCCTCTTCATCCCTTCCCAGCGCAAAGCCTCCATCTTCGTGCTTGATACAGTAAGTTCACGGGCAGGGGGAGTTTTGTTGCCAAAAGGGGAGAATTATTGGGGTCCTGCATCTGTTTTGTTTTTGTCCTCCTCATCTCTCCGTCCCCCGTTTAGATAATTTGCCGTGAAATGTGTCGCGGCTGCTTCCAAGAAAGGACTGCTTTGTTCGTTTCCATTTGCGGAACATTCTTAAATCAGTCTACGCGGGTTTTACACACCTGCAAAAATGCCTAGAGACGGGGGAACTCTGGGGCCGGGAGGTTGCGGTAACAAGGTAGTCCTTGCCTTGGGTGTTACGTGAATTTCGTTGTATGTATTACTGTATATAGACGTACAATGACAATAAAGAATTCAATTCAATTCAATTGACTTAACAACCACAATTGCGCCCAAAATGGATGTTGCTAAGCAAGACATTTGTTCAGTGAGTTTTGACCCGTTTTACGACTTTTCCTCGCTACGTTCGTTAAGTGGATCGCTGCAGTTGTTAAATCAATAAAATGTACATATATATACAGTGTGTGTGTGTATGTATGTATGTGTATACACACAAACACACACACTAGACACAAGGACATTTTTCCCTGAATACCATCACTCTGCTAAACAAATAATTCCCTCAACACTGCCAACTATTTACAAAGTCTGCATTACTATTACTATTAATCTTCTCATCACTCCTTATCACCCATCCCCTCCCACTTGTGACTGTATGACTGTAACTTTGTTGCTTGTATCCTTAAGATTTATATTGACTGTTTCCTAGTATGACTTGATTGCTTATTGTACCGTATGACTCTCATTAAGTGTCGTACCTGATGATTCTTGACTCTTGATGAATGTCTCTTTACTTTTATGTACACTGAGAGCATTTGCACCAAAGACAAATTCCTTGTGTGTCTAATTACACTTGGCCAATAAAGAATTCTATTTCTATTCTATTCTATTCGAGCCTTGGTGGTGCAGGCTGTTAATCATCTAGCACTTAGTGCAAGCTGCCTGCAATTAGTGCAGGTTCGAATCCCACCAGGCTCAAGGTTGACTCAGCCTTCCATCCTCTCGGGGTAGGTAAAATGAGGACCCAAGATTGTTGGGGGCAATAAGCTGACCTTGTAAAAATGCCGCTGGGGGGCGGGTCAAAAGCCCTAGAAATAAGCAGGCATATACAATGGAATGAAGGCTATTGCCGAGCATTTAGCATGGTGCTCCATAGACTGTGAGCCGCCCTGAGTCTCCGGAGAAGGGCGGCATATAAATGTATGAAAATAAATAAAATAAATAAATATTCTACTCTATTCTATTATTTCTACCTACCTACCTACCTACCTACCTACCTACCGTATTTCCCCAAAAATATGACCTAATCCGCAAGTAAGTCCTAACTTGGTTTTTAAACACATCCTACCCCTCAAAATAAGCCCTAATTAAGACTCCGCCCACTCCAGGGAGCACAGGTAAAAATTAAGCTAGGGGGGGAGGGGGGAGCTGCCCTACTACTTGCCAGTCTCCCCTCCCACCCAGACCTCTCCGCTCCTTTGGGTCCCTCTTTCGGGTCCCTCCTTCCTGCAGCTCAGCCGCTCTCTTGTGCCACCCCTTTGCCTTAGGTGCGCAGTAACCAGATGCCAAACCTCGGCAACCTGTATTCTGCTGAGCATGCTTCCATGGTGGAAAAGGTGGGTCGAGAGCTGCTCCCCCCAGACAAGCACCTCTTCGAAGTCCGAGCCGAAACAGACCTCAAGAGCATCTGCAGAGCGCTCCAGCGCCTCCTGATGGGCTACAAGGTGAGGAATGGACCCCCAAAGTACCCTACCCCCTAGTAGATAGTTACCGAGAGAGAAATAAATGACAGATAGGTGATAGATCAGGGGTCTTCAAACTTGGCAAGTTTAAAACTTGTGGACTTCAACTCCCATAATTCCTCCCCCAGTCATATTAGCTCAGGAATTCTGGGAGTTGAAGCCCACAAGTCTTAAACTTGCCAAGTTTGAAGACCCTTGTGATAGATGATAGATAGATACATACATAGATAGATGATACATAGATAGATAGGTAAATAGGTAGTTATGGAGAGAGAGAGAAAGGATAGATTGATAGGTGATAGATCAGGGGTCTTCAAATTTGACAGCTTTAAGACTTGGGGACTTCAACTCCCAGAATTCCTCCTCTAGTCATGTTAGCTCAGGAATTCTGGAAGTTAAAGTCCACAAGTCTTAAACTTGCTAAGTTTTTTTTTTTTTGTAATAACCTCATAATACACATTCTAACAGCAGCAAGAATAATCTATGCCCAAAGTTGGAAACTAGATAGTACCCCCCACAGACAGTATGATTATAAAAAAAAATCATGGATTGTGCAGAAATGGCAAAACTCACGTTGGAATTACAAGAGAGGGAAGAGGAGGAATATTATACAGTCTGAAAAAAATTGTATAACAGGTTGGATGATAGGACAGCACGAATAAAAAATAATACAAACAAATAAATGTATATGTAAATATATAGGTAGTTAACAAAAACTGAGAAAGTAGATGTCACAACATTGTAAAAATTGTATTTGTGTTATGTTGTTTTGTATTTGTGTTTTTAACTGTAAAAGTTAATAAAAATTTAAAAAGAAAAGAGTAAAATACTCTTAAAAGTATTTATCTTTTCTGCCGCAGGACGAGCGTCGGGGCCCCACCCTCATCGCTGTGCAGTCTAACTGGGATTTGAAGCGTCTGGCTAGCGCCATGCCCGTTCTGGAGGAGTTCCCCCTGGTTCCTGTCCAAGTGACGGATGACATCAACTACAGCATCCTGGACTGGCAGCGCCATGGTGCCCGGCACTTGATCCGCCACTACCTCAAGCTGGACATATGTCTGTCTCAGGCCTTTGACATGAGCAGGTGAGCCTTGGGGAAGAGAGAGAGAGCATATAGATTGACCTGTCCCAAATCATTCGTCCTTGGTTCTTTGCCAGGTAGTCCTCGCATTACGGCTGCAATTGAGCCCTGGCATTTAGGTTGCTAAGAGAAACGTTTGCTAATGAGTTTCGCACTGTTTTTACGACTTTGGTCATGCCCCTGTTGGAATCTGATTCTGAGGGAAAGCTGACAGGGCATGGGAGTGTGGCTCCGGTGGCTGTGGAGGAAACTGGGGAAGGGCCCAGTCCGGCTGGGCATTCAGAGGAATCCCCAAGGCCACCCCATCTTCATCCTAGGGCACGCAGGGAGGAGAGGATAAGGGAGCAACGTGGCTTACGGGGGAGAAAAAGGCCCTGATCCCTTTCATTAGTTGCAGCTGGGAGAACAGGATAAAGAGGGTGTTTGCACACAGCACCTTGCTGGAAGCAAAGCATGCATTATCTTTATTTGTCAAGTCCTATCTGGGTTCTGGCGTCCTCCCAGCTGTGTGTGTTTCATTATCTTTTGAAGGCTGCAATTCCTTATCCTGCCCTGTCTCGTTAATTGCTGCAGTTGTGGTTTGTGTTGATTTCTATTTATAATTTAGATGTACTTTGGGTTCGGAATGAATTTCTTCCCTTTAAAAACTGTTCTTGGAGGAATTTTTTCTCCAGCCTATGATAACTGGACATTGGAGGCCAAGTTGGAGGAATTAAAGGGACTTTACGTACTTTAGGGACTCGCCGCTTTCGATCATCACAACTTTTCATGCCCGGTGGTTAAGTGAAGTGCTGCAGTTGATAAATTAGTCACATGGTTGTTAAGCAAGTCCGATTTCCCTGTCGATTCGCTTGTCAAAAAAGTCGCCAAAAAAAGGAATCATCTGATCCTGGGACGCTGCCACTGTCATAAACGAGAGTCGTTTTTCAGACTTACGGCCATTGCAGCATCCCCTGGGGTCACGTGACTGACATGCGGATGCTTGACAACTGACTCACACTTATGACGGTTGCAGCCTCCTGGGGTCAGGCGATTCCTTTTGCGACCCTCATGAGGAGCGAAGTCGACGGGGAAACCAAGTTTGCTTAACCGCCGTGTGACTGATTTAACAACTGCCGGGATTCCCTTAACAAACTTAGGAAGGGAAGTCGTAAAACGGGGTGAAACTCCCTTAACCTCTGAATTCTTAAATTCAGCCACTAATTTAATAATTTTTTAATTCTATTTTAAATTTTATGGACTGTATTGCTTTACTATGGCTGTTCACCGCCCCGAGTCCCTATTTGGGAGAGGGGCGGTATAAAAGTTAAATAAATAAATAAATTAACCAATGTCTCGCTTAGCAAACTA
This sequence comes from Bungarus multicinctus, assembly GCA_023653725.1. Classification (NCBI taxonomy): domain Eukaryota; kingdom Metazoa; phylum Chordata; class Lepidosauria; order Squamata; family Elapidae; genus Bungarus; species Bungarus multicinctus. Next base: position 184,691,408 of record CM042836.1, on the reverse strand, counting down.
AATTCTGGGCTCGATTGTGGTCGTAACCACAAGCCGTAGCAGAGTATTCTGCTCTCCGCCACACGGTGAACATCCCTCTGTCTCCCCTAGGTATTACCACCTCCCCGTCGGGAACCTTCCGGATGACGTCTCCATCTTCGGCACGGACCTGTTTTTCTCTCGCCATCTCCATCGCCACAATCACCTCCTTTGGCTCTCGCCCACCTCCCGCCCGGACATGGGTGGCAAGGAGGCAGATGACAGCCGCCTGGTCATGGAGTTCGATGAAAGGGCCTCCGTGGAGATCAACCATCCGGGCTGCTATTCCACAGGTGAGTAACGGACAGACGGAGGTCCTGCTTCGTTTCTCCCTGATGGGCAGCAGCCCCAACGGCCATTGGGCTGATTCCTTCCGATGGAAAAAGGAGTTGAGGAAGACTCCTTCACTTGGGTATCAGAGTCGAGTCCTTTTCCGGGGTCACACGATCTCCTTTCGTGACCTTCTGACAAGCGAAGTCCGTGGGGAAGCCAGATTCGCTTAACCAACCGCGTTACTATTTTAACGACGGCGGCAATTCACTTCACAAACGCGTCAAGAGAAGTCACAAATTTCGCAAATTTCTCACTTTAACCACATCCTTGCTGAGTTTTATTGTGGTCGTAAGTCGAGTTCTCCCTACAATCCTTTCCCCGGTCACAATGCAAAACCTCTAAGACTCTTCCGGAAGGCACTGTAGATCTGGTTCTACCAGCGGGCCTGGGGAATGCAGAGCGGGATGGGGCCCATTAAATGGCTTGTGTGAGGTGTTGTCGCCAGGGTGGAGGGGGTTATTTTATTATTTTGTTATATATGATTCCCTTTTTTATGAATTTCATTGTTTTTTATATGATGTTTCTACATTCTTGTAAGCCACCCTGAGTCGCCATGTGCGAATAGGCGACAATACAAATCTCTTAAATCTTTTTCTTCTCTTATTTATTTATTATTATTATTTTATTTTGTGTATGTGTGTGTGTGTATGTATTTTCCAACATAACTCTGGAACGCCTTGAGCAATTTCAACCAAATTTGGTACACAGATTACTTACTCTCTGGAAACAAATACTGTGGGGGTAAGACACTCCTAGGGGAGGGGGTTGTTCTTGTGGTCTGTTAAGATACAGTCTGTTGTGCCTCAAAATGGCTTCTACCGTACTGCCTTAAAATGGCTTCTACTGTACAATGCTGTGGAGAGACTATGGTAACGGCTTCACAGTATTCCACAAGGGAGCTCTCTCTGGTAACCGGGAAAATCCAACATTAGAAATTACGCTTGTTCCGGGTCGCCGAAATCGAGGCTTTTCCTGTCAGGATTGGGATAAATAAATACTCGGGCAACGCCGGGTTATCAGCTAGCAAATAGCAAATAAAACGCAGAATGGGTCCCTTCTCCGGGATGCCTCCGGAGTTACGCACAGCCACGGATCTGGGGACCTTCAGACGTGCCTTGAAAACCTGGCTCTTTGACCAGGCCGGCTTGGGCTGATTTTAGATTTGGGTATTTGGGTATTTTAATTTTTATATTAAATTTTAGGGTTTTAGGGAGGGGTTTTAATTGTTTTCAGCCAGGGCCTTTAGTTTAATTTAGTTTTAACTTTTATATATTTATTGTTTTAATTGTATGGCTGTGCACTGCTCCGAGTCCTTCGGGAGAGGAGCGGTATATAAATAAATATTATTATTATTATTCTCTGAGCCTGTCCCCTTTTGGAGAGCAGGAGGGAAGTGACCCTTCTGGTAAGATGAAGATTTTCTTTCCCCCCCTTTGCCTCCCTGCAGTCTGTGTGGAACTGGACATCCAGAACCTGGCTGTGAACACCATCCTGCAGTCCCATCGCATCAACGACATGGAAGGGGCCTCCAGCTTCTGCATCAGCTTCGATGTGATCCAGCAGGCGTCGCTGGAGGACATGGTCACGGGCAACCAGGCAGCCAGCGTCCCCGCCAGCTACGACGAGACCGCGCTGTGCTCCAACACTTTCAGGTGGGGCTCGGCCACCTCCAGGTCACCGAGGTAAACTCTCCTGAGGTGTGTAGAATGAAGGATTTCTTCTTCTTTTTTTTTTCCTCTTGTTCCTATGCAGGATCTTGAAGAGCCTGGTGGTGGGCTGGGTGAAGGAGATCACACAGTACCACAACGTCTATGCTGACAACCAGGTGATCCACTTCTACCGCTGGCTGCGCTCCCCAACCTCCCTGCTCTACGATCCTGCCCTGCACCGAATGCTCCACGGCATGATGAAGAAGCTCTTTCTACAGTGAGTCTTTCCTAGGCCAAGTAGACCGGCATTTCTTAGGTCTTAAGTTTCCCTTAGACTGGCATTTGTTACCTCTTAAGCTTCTATTAGACTGGCATCTGTTAGGTCTAAAGCTTCCTTTAAACTGGCATCTCTTAGGTCTAAAGTTTCCTTTAGACTGACATCTCTTAGGTCTAAAGTATGCTTCAGGCTGGCATCTCTTTGGTTTAAAGCTTCCTTCAGACTGGCATTTGTTAGGTGTAAAGCTTCCTTTAAACTGGCATCTCTTAGGTCTTAAGCTTCCCTTAGATTGGCATTTGTTACCTCTTAAGCTTCTATTAGACTGGCATCTCTTAGGTCTAAAGCTTCCTTTAAACTGGCATCTGTTAGGTCTAAAGTTTGCTTCAGGCTGGCATCTCTTCGGTTTAAAACTTCCTTTAAACTGGCATCTGTTAAATCTAAAGCTTGCTTTAGACTGGCATCTCTTAGGTCTAAAGTTTCCCTTAGATTGGCATCTGTTTTGCACCACTGGAACTGCCTCGTTATCCTCTCTACAAAATTTGCTTCTTTGAAATTAGGCTGAGTTTTCATGCACGTGTCTACCACTCACATGCACCCTAAACTAATAACATCTAGCAGAGAAAATAGACAAGCATGTAACATTTCCACAACAGTCCCCAGTTAGACAAGACTGCTCCACAATCTGCTCTTTACCTCCTCCAGGTTGGTGGCAGAATTCAAGCGCCTTGGCTCCGTGGTCATTTACGCCAATTTCAACCGTATCATTCTGTGCACCAAGAAACGCCACATCGAAGACGCCTTGGCCTACGTTGAGTATATCACCAACAGGTATGTCCGTCATGAAACAGGTCGGCACCGCTCTCACCCAGGACCATTGTTGGGAAGGGAGATTGTTAAGTAACGGTGAAAAACAGATAATGGTTTGGGCCCCATCGTGCAATTCACTAAAGGAGACAATTCTAGAAAATTTGAGACAATCGTTCTATGGAGATTCTCCATCATCCATGGTCCTGGTTGTCTCAAAGGTGCTTTTTTTTTCCTGGTTTTTCTTTGAAGAGGTTTCGCTTCTCATCCAAGAAGCTTCTTCAGCTCTGAAGAAGAACTGAACTGAGAACTGAAGAAGCTTCTTGGATGAGAAGCGAAACCTCTTCAAAGAAAAAACAGAAAACCTAGTGGCCTCTTGGGGAAAAAACAGCACCTTTCAGATTCAAGACAATCTTGGAATTTCTCTTTGGATTCCGGAATCTCCTTCCCTATCTTGGCATTTTGGAGAGGAGAAAAGCTTTCGCTTTGGACAACGGTTGTGTTTTCTAGAATGGACCCACAATTAAATTTTCAAAAAATAATTCCTGGGCATTCAAGTAGGTGTAAAAGCCTGCGTCACATCCCCCATGTAGGTCAGAAAAGGTATAATACTAAACCGTGATTTAGTGCCGCGTTCAGAGAGAGAGAGAGAGAGAGAGAGAGAGAGAGTGAGTCTGTCTGTCCGTCCGTCCGTCCCATACAATTAAAACAATAAAACTAAATTAAACTAAGGTCCTGGATGTAATCAATTAAAAGCCCTCCCTACAACCCTACAATTTAATTTGCAAGCTACATCTGGACACATAAAAAGTCCCACCAGCTTTACGCATATTCAGAAAAGGATAGACCCTGTTTTTCCTACCCTTCTCATATCTCTCCTCCCCCCCCCCCCCAGCTTTCCCGGAAGCATTAGCAAAATGGTGATTTAATGGACTCGTCTGATATCTCAAGGGGACGTCTCAGCTCAAGTTGCCTGAAGTCCAATTATATCAAGATTTATGATGTTATGGTGGGTTGCCCAGACAGCCAGACTGCATTTGGCATTTTTGTCTGTCTATCAAAAGAGCCTCCCGAGATAGACATACACACAAGTGTGAAGTCACATCTTCCACTTCTTAATCAGGGTAGCCCATCATACGCATCAAGTTCTTCTCAGAAGCCTAGGGAATGTCATAATGTATCGGCGTAGGACAGGTGACGTACGACCGGAACTGAGCCCAAAATTTCTGCTCTTAAGTGAGATGCTTATTTTGTCCCGCCTTACGACCCTTCTTGCCGCCGTTGCTAAGTGAATCGCCACGGTTGATCAGATCTCAGACCCTCCTTCACGGTCATGGATCAATGAAACTGATGGTCTTCGGTGTTGTGGGAAAACTTCCCCTTAGGAAAATGGGACAACTCTTCCAAGGAAGAGCTGGGAAGGAGGGAAAAAACCACGTTCCTCTTTTTGACAGCAGAGGTCACGCAGTAGTGGCCATCTTTGTGGAGGCCTGGTGGCACAGTGGCTAAAATGTAGTATTGTAGGCTAGCTCACTGCTCACTGTCAGCAGTTCGATCCCGGTCAACTCAGCCTTCCATCCTTCCGAGGTGGGTAAAATGAGGACCCAGATTGTTGGGGGCAAAAGGCTGACTTTGTAAACAGCTTAGGGCTGCAAAGCACTGTGAAGCGGCATATAAATGCTATTAAGAGCTGTAGTGGCACAATAGTTAGAATGTAGCATTACAGGCTAACTGCCCACTGCCACCAGTTTGATCCTGATTGGCTCAAGGTTGACTCAGCCTTCCATCTTTTTGAGTTCAGTAAAATGAGGACCCAGATGGTTGGGGGCAAGAGGCTGACTCTGTAAACCACTTAGAGAGGGCTGTAAAAGTAAGAGAGGGTATACAAGTCTAAGTGCTATTGCCTGCCTTCCTTCCTTCCTTCCTTCCTTCCTTCCTTCCTTCCTTCCTTCCTTCCTTCCTTCCTTCCTTCCTTCCTTCCTTCCTTCCTTCCCTCCCTCCCTCTCTCCCTTCCTCTCTCCCTCCCTCCCTCCCTCTCTCCCTCTTATTTTCCTTCCTGGTGGCGCAGTGGTTGGAATGCAAGTATTGCAAGCTAACTCTGCCCACTGCCAGCAGTACCATCCTGACCAGATCAAGGTTGATTCACCTCCTTCCGAGGTGGGTAAAATGAGGACCCAGATTGTTGGGGGCAAAAGGCTGACTCTGCAAACTGCTCAGAGAGGGCCGTAAAATCACTGTAAAGCGGTCTATAAGTCTTTAAGCGCTGTCTTTTCCCTTCCAGCATCCATTCAAAAGAACTCTTCCACTCGCTGGCCATTTCCTTTTCCTGCTGCTGGGAGTTTTTGCTGTGGATGGACCTCACCAATTACGGTGGGATCAAGGGCCAAGGGCCGTCCGGGACCCACGGTGAAGAGGTAAAAGGGCCAGCAAGGAGAGGGATCCAATGAAGGCTTTGGGGATCCGGTGATGGCTTTGGCTCTTCACCCAGGATTAGATCAGGAAGCAAAATGGTAGCTCCCCCCCCCCTTTGGGGCAAGAGAAAGGAGAAAAACACAAGAGGGGCGAAACGGGGAAGAAGCCATTGTGCAGGGAGATTGTCTTGATTGCCACTCGTTGGTAGAGGCTTAATGTTTGGAATCTACTCTCCTGCTCGGGCGGGGGGTTGGACTAGATGACCTCCAAGGTCCCTTCCAACTCAGTTATTCTGTGATAAAAATTCTACGAGACACAGGCGACGAGGAATGAACAGACAGCAGATATAGCCAACGATGAAGAAGAGCAAGAAGAGGGGGATCAAGGAGGGGACTCGGGAGAAACCGCCATAGCCAACCGTCTGGAAAACAACTGGAACATCATGCAGTATTTGCCCCAGGCAGTTTCCTGTCAGAATTACTTCCTTATGATTGTGTCCGGTAAGTTCCTGCGGAGGTGCGTGGTTCTGAATCTCAGCCTCTGGGCTCGGGCCAAAGGTCCACTTCTGACAAGTCCAGAGTCCTTGCATCGGTCCTGCCACTCGTGCTCCCGATGGTTCTTGGGGCTCCCATTTACTCCATGATGGTTTCAGAGTACAGAGCAACTTAGGGGAAGGATATACTGCAAAATCCCCCTTCCCTCCCCACCCCACTAACCTGCTTCCCAGCTCCGTTCTCCTGTGCAGGGCAACCAAAGGAGACCCATCCGATCAGCTGTGGGCATGGCTTGATTGAGTGTGGTGTGCTTTGGGTGTGGCTTGGTGGGCGCGGTTTGTGGTTTGGTGGGCGTGGTCTGGTGGGTGTGGCAGGGGAAGGTTATACTGCAAAATCCCCCTTCCCTCCCCACCCCACTAACCTGCTTTCCAGCTCCGTTCTCCTGGGCAGGACAACCAAAGGAGACCCAGCCAATCAGCTGGGACTGAATGGGAGGCGGAGAAGAGATGGGGTTGGCGGGGCCAGTCAGAGGCGGGATTGGCCGGTTCTCCCAACTACTCAAAATTCCTGCTACTGGTTCCCAAGAACCGGTCAGAACTGGCCGAATACCCACCTCTGATTCCGACTTCCAGGAGCGGCAGATGGTCTGAGGAAGGGGGGACCGAATCATGGCTGGGCGCTTCACCCTTCCTGGCTTTTCCTTCCCAGCATACATCGTGGCTGTTCACCACAGCATAAAGGAGGAGATGCAGCGGAACGTCTCCGGAGGGACCCCGGTCAGGAGGCGAGCCACCAGCCAAGCCTCCCAGGAGGCCGTAGGGGAGACGGGCACCGTGCCAGGTGAGTGCTGACAGTCTCCCTGCTCCCATCCGTTTGGCCAAGTGGACGGGCAGCTGGTCAAGTGCCTGAGAGCTTGGCCCTTTAAGCATTTGAACCCAATGAACACAACTAGGGGGCTCAAAACATAGGAAGAACGGGTGCTCGCCTTGGGCATGTCTGGTTTAATGAAAAGAAGGTCTAAGGGATGGCAGGATAGCGGCCTTCCAGCCTTTGAGGGGCCGCCCCAAAGAAGAGGGAGTCAAGCTGTTCTCCAAAGCCCCTGAAGAACGGATGGAGACTCAACAAGGCGAGAAGCAAGCTGGAACTAAGGAGGAAATTTCCTTAACAGTGAGGACAATCCGCCCGGGGAACGGCTTGCCACCGGAAGTTGTGGAGGCTTTTAAGAAGAGACTGGGCAGCCCCTTGTCTAAAATGAAACCGGATCTCCTGAAGATCCTTATTTTCCAAATAAGAAGCTTATTTGACTTTGTTTTCCAAAGCACCAGAAGGCAGGACAAATAATAATAATTTATTTATTTATATACCGCTCCTCTCCCGAAGGACTTGGAGCGGTGCACAGCCATACAATTAAAACAATAAATATATAAAAGTTAAAACTAAATTAAACTAAAGGCCCTGGCTGAAAACAATTAAAACACCTCCCTAAAATCCTAAAATTTAATATAAAAATTAAAATACCCAAATCTAAAATCAGCCCAAAATCAGAAGCAAAAATATAAAAAAAAAAAAAAATCAGAAGCAAAGAATGGAAGTTCACCAAGGCGAAAAGCAAGCTGGAACTTTCTAACGGTGAGGACAGTTAACCAGTGGAACAACTTGCCACCAGACGTTGTGGCTGCTCCAACACTGGAAGTTTTTTAAGAAGAGATTGGAGCACAGCTGCTTGTCTAAAATGCTAGAGTCCCCTCCTTGAGCAGGAGATTGGACTAGAAGGCTTCCACGATCCCTTCCTCCTCTATTCTGAATTGAGTGGACTTTAGACTCTCTCTCACCTGGGCAGCCATGTCTTCTGCCATGGCAAAAAGTGTGGGGCTTTTGGGGGGGGGGGGTGTGTCCCCTTTTCAAGACCAGATGTTTCCCTTCCCATCATTGAGGGCCGTGTCTGCTCGCCTCCTCCCTTCTTAGGGGCCATCGCGTTCTCGCAGGAGTACGTCTCCAACGAGCTGACCCAAAGCTTTTTCACCATCACCCAGAAGATCCAAAAGAAAGTCACCAGTTCTCGCCACTCCGCAGAGATCTCCGAAATGTTTCCGTGCCTGCCTGGCTCGCACCTGACGCTCCACAACCCTGCGCTGGAGTTCATCAAACACGTCTGTCAGGTGAGGGAGTCCCCTGGGAGCAACGGGCTTTGGTGCGGCGGGAGGAGGGAGAGGAGCAGGGGGCCTGGGGCGGAGCGAGCAGGAAAGGAAGGGAACGTAAAGATAAAGGCAGAAAGTTTTTTTTTTCCTGCCGTGGGAAAAAGACTTGGAAGAAGAAATGGGAACTTGGATGTTGTGGATGTTGAGGGAAGCAAGATCACTTTGTGCACAAAACTGGAAGGGCGCTTCAATCCTCACCCATGGAGGAATTTTGGTTGCAAAAGCTGAGTTGCAGTTTGCAGAGAGGGCTGAATTCCTTCCTTCCTTCCTTCTTTCTTTTCTTCCTTCTTTCTTTCCTTCCTTTCTTCCTTCTTTCCTTCCTTCTTTCCTTTCTTCCTTCCTTCCTTCTTTCTTTTCTTCTTTCTTCTTTCCTTCCTTTCTTTTCTTCCTTCCTTTCTTCTTTCTTTCCTTCCTTCCTTCCTTCCTTCTTTTCTTCCTTCTTTCCTTCCTTCCTTCTTTCCTTTCTTCCTTCCTTCTTTCCTTTCTTCCTTTCTTCCTTCTTTCCTTCCTTTCTTCCTTCTTTCCTTCCTTCCTTTCTTCCTTCCTTCCTTCCTTCCTTCCTTCCTTCCTTCCTTCCTTCTTTCTTTCTTTCTTTCTTTCCTTCCTTTCTTCCTTCCTTCTTTCCTTTCTTCCTTTCTTCCTTCTTTCCTCCCTTCTTCCTTCCTTCCTTCCTTCCTTTCCTTCCTTCCTTCCTTCCTTCCTTCCTTCTTTCCTCCCTTCTTCCTTCCTTCCTTCCTTCCTCCCTTCTTCCTTCCTTCCTTCCTTCCTTCCTTCCTTCCTTTCTTCCTTCCTTCCTTCCTTCCTTCTTTCCTCAGATTGTTGGGGGCCAAGAGGCTGACTCTGTAACCCTCTTAGAGAAGGGCTGGAAAGCAGAGTGAAGCGGTGCCTAAGTCTGAGGACTATTCCTATATACATCCTGAGCGCAAGATAAAAATGGCCCCCCTCCCGCCCTGAGGATCCCTCCTCTCTTCCCCAGGTTCTGTCTCTGGACGCCAACATCGCCAACCAAGTGCGGAAGCTGAAGCGCGACCTCCTGCGTCTCATCGATGTGGGGGAATTCTCCGAGGAGGCCAACTTCCACGACCCCTGCCGCTCCTACGTCCTCCCGGAAGTGATCTGCAGGAACTGCAACTTTTGCAGGGATCTGGATCTCTGCAAGGATCCGTCTCCCTTTCAGGTGCCCAACAGATCCACACACACCTCCGCTTGCCACCTGCTGCCACTGCTGATCTCCGCTGCTCCTCTTCCCTCCTTCTGGGAGTTGCTGTTTGGGTGCAGGAGAGGAGCGGGAATCCTAGACCTGGCCTCCTCCTCCTCCTCTTCTTCTTCTTCCTCTTCTTTTTCTTCTCCTCCTCTTCTCTTCCTCTTCTTCTCCTCCTCCTCTTTTTCTTCCTCTTCTTTTTCTCCTTTTTCTTCTTCCTCTTCTTTTTCTCCTGCTCCTCCTCCTCTTCTTCCTCCTCCTGCAGGGTTTTCGAATTAATCTCTCTTTTTCTCCTGGATATTTCATGCCTCAAGATTCCAGTGTCTGCAATCAATGGGGTAACGCGGGTTGCCTGTTCCTGATCTTAGATACAGATTAACAGAGTTGGAAGGGACCTTGTAGGTCATCTAGTCCAACCCCCTCCCCCCAAGCAGGAGACCCTACACCATTTCTGACATGTGGCAGTCCAATCTCTTCTGGAAAGCCTCCAGGGATGAAGCTCCCACAACTTCTGAAGGCAACTCCTGTTCCATGGGTTGATTGTTCTCACTGTCAGAAAGTTTCTCCTTATTTCCAGGTTGAATCTCTTCTTGTTTAGTTTCCATCCATTATTTCTTGCCTGCCCTTTTGGGTGCTTTAGGAAATAGCTTGACCCCCCTCCTCCTCTCTGGGGCAGCCCCTCAAACATTAGAAGGCTGCTCTCCTGCCTCCCCTGGTCCTTCTCTTCCCTAGACTAGCCAGGCCCAGTTCCTGCGACCATTCGTGGTATGTTTGAGCCTCCAGTCCCCTCATCCTCTTGGATGCTCTTCTCTGCACTCTTTCTAGAGCCTCAACATCCTTTTTATAAGTGTGGGGACCAAAACTGGATGCAGAACTCTAGGTATGGCCTTACTAAGGCGTTACAGAGTGGTATTACCAGTAGTACCTCACTTGATCACAATTGTATCCCTCTGTTAATGCAACTTAGGATTGCATTAGCTTTTTTGGCTGCTGCCACACACAGCTGGCTCCTATTTAGCTAGTTGTCCACTAAGACTCATCCATCCATTATTACAGGGCTCTACCACCCACTACTGGGCCGTGGCCTGTTTGCAACTGGGCTGCACGAGTGGTAGAACGGCGCGCGTGCATGCAACTCAACTTCTGCAAGTGACAGGCCGGCGCATGTGCCCGACTCCACTTTGCAAGCTGAGCTGCGTGTTCATGCCCGTGCATGCTGGCCCTCCACTGGCTCAAATGGAGCTGCAGGCATGCACACCGGCCTGTCACTCATGGAGCCCGGTTTCCCCTCCACCAGGTCACCAAGCCACAAAGTTTGGGCACCGTTTGCATTGTTGCCCTCTTGTTCTCTGGCTCTTCGTCCATCGCAGTGAGCCGTTTCCCCTGCAAATCCCCTCCCCCTCTTTCTCCTTCAAAGCCCACCCACGGTCCTCCTTCCCCTCTTGCAGGACGACTCTCTGCTGCCCAGCTGGCATTGCTCCAATTGCCAATCTCAGTACGATTCCGACGCCATCGAGATGGCTCTGGTGGAAGCGCTGCAGAAGAAGCTGATGGCCTTCACCCTGCAAGATCTGGTGAGGAAGGGGTGGGGTCATTGCTCCCCCTGGGTGGGCTTCTGTGAAACACGACTCGCCCTTAGCAAAATCCATGTGTAGCCAGGAGTCCTGCGAGGTGGAATAGCAGGTATTCTGTAATATGCAAACCACGTTTCTTCCCACCCTTAAACTCCATCACCAACACCTGGTTTTAGGGTGGGGGGGGGAGGGGGAGAATTTGGAGGTGCAAAAGATGAAGAAACTTCTAAGGAAACAGAAGAGTTGCCTCTTGAAAAAGAACCTTTGGGACAACCATGACTCGGATGAGTGAGAATCTCCATAGATGTTTATACTCCTTGCAGACAGCTGGTCATTTGCATCCTTTTAGAGAGGCGTTGAGGCCACTTGGAGGTTTCTCTTTGTCCTCAGAGTCACCTGAGTGTTGCCAATGGAACTGGTGAAAAGACTGTGTTGTAGACTGGAGATAGATGACGTCATATCCCTCCCCCTCTGTTGAGGGAGGGCTGTTCAATTTGCACATCGATGGCTTCTTTGACCCTGAAGACACAGACAAACTTCCAAGTGGCCTCAATGACTCTCTAAAAGGATGCAAATGACCAGCTGTCTGCAAGGAAGATAAATCCTTCCGTTCCCCACCATTCAGTCAGAGTTGAAGAAGCTTGAAGAAGCTTCAAATAAAAACCAGAAAGCCCAGTTGCCTCTTGAAAAAAAAAACAACAATCCACCTTTGGGACAGCAATCCATCAATCAAATGTTTATTGTCAATGCACAACATGTCTACAATGAAACTGAAAATGACCTGATGATGGAGAATCTCTATAGACAATGAGTGAGGAGGTGCTAGGCCATAACAATCTACAAATCACAGCGTTTTGGGCTGCTTGAGCCCAGAGACTGGGATTCAGTGGTTGGACATTTTATGCCCTGGAGTACAGGGAATATGGACCGTAGCCCTCTGGTCCGTGTTGAGGGTTGGAGGGGTGTTGAGCTTGCTGCAAACTTTGCAAAACCGGACTATTCTCTTGAGAGATCTGAAGCAGAGCCTAACTCATTTGTGTCTTGAATGTTTCAGGTGTGCTTGAAATGCAAAGGCATTAAGGATAATCACATGCCCCTATACTGCAGTTGTGCTGGGGACTTCGACCTCCTGCTACCCACCAAGGTAGAGTCAAGGCCACTTCCTAGCTTTTCCCAGCTTCCCTCTTTCCCTCAGGTCCTTGACTTCTGTTCTCCCCAATGGGTGAAGCCCCTTCCTCCTTCCTTCTCAGTCTCTTGCTGGAGGGTTTCCCACCTTCCCTTCATTCTCTCTCTCTCTCTCTCTCTTTTCTCCTGTATCCAGAGCTTCCTCGATCATTTGAAGGTTTTCCAGGGCATCGCTCGGCATTATGGGATGGCCCACTTGCTGGAGAATGTCCAGTGGCTGCTTCAAATGAATCCCCAGCTTCTCTCCTGAGAGAGGAACCCCCTCATCCTTCCGGGCAGAAGCAACACCCAAGGGGCCCAGTTCTCCTTCTCGGCCTGGCTGTGAAGGCCTTAAGGGGAGAAGCGTTTGCGTAGGCAGCTGGCGAGCAAAAACTGCGAGTCTTAAGGTTGCCCTGCCTTGAGTGGAAACATCAAGAGGAGAATTGAGGCCTTTGTGAAGAAGAAGATGATATAATAATTGTCAGAATGGGGCTGATTTGTGTCATGAAACTCAGCACGGAAATGCAAGGAGTTTTGGGGTGCCCCTTCTCCCCTTCTTGCAAACCCGGAGCAAACTTTGGATTACGGGGGCATTTTTCTGCCCAGATTTTTAAACACTGCTTTTGTTCTTTGCTTTTTTGTTTTTAAAGTTTGTGCTGTAAAGAATTCTTTTTCCTTTCAAGCCAGCTTTTGCCAATATTATTTAATAAATAAATTTGACACCGCCTAAATCCAAAGGAATGAAGCAGATAATCTGCAATAAAGAAACAAAGAGCCTGACGGCTCAACCTAGAATTAGCAGCTTGGGAAGGGACCTGGGAGGCCTTCTAGTCCAACCCTTATGCCTATTTGGGACAAATGCCAACCTCCAGTGATGGAGCGCCCACAACATCCGGAGGTAAGCTTCTTCCATTGATTCATTGTTTGCCCTGTCAGGAAATTTTGTCCTTAATTCTAGGTTGAATGGCCAGGTTCTTCTTACCAGCTGCGAAGACAGTGGTAAGATTGGGCTCTCCACAATGTGCTGAACCCAGCCTGGATTTAAGCCACCTAATAGCAAGTTTTGCAAACTCAGCCAGAATCTCTGATGCTCTCAATGGCAGGGACGATGGCAGTGATGGCGAACCTTTTTGTTGTGGTGTGCCGAAAGCACACGCCAAGTGCCGGCAACCACAATGCAATGCACCCCCCAAATGCACGCACACGCAACACTTCCCCTTACCTGCACTGCACATGCCTCCCAGCTGATTTTCAGCCCTCGGCTTCTCAGAGGTTCGAGGGAAGCCTCTGCAGCCTTTGGAGGCCGAAAAACAGGGCCGTTTTTCGGCACTTCCGGTATTTCCAGAAGGCTCATTTTTCAGCCTCCCCGACTTCGGTCCTGACCGGCTCAAGGTTGACTCATCGTTCCATCCTTCTGTAAAATGAGGACTCAGATTGTTGAGGGCAAGATGCTGACTCTGGGAAACGGTATATAAAGTAAGTGCTGTTGCTCTTCCTTCCTTCCTTCTCTCCTTCCCTCCCGTGGTGGAACAGTGGCTAGAGGGCAGTATTGCAGGTTAACTCTGCCCACTGCCAAGAGTTCGATCCTGACCAGTTCAAGCCTTCCCTCCCTCTGAGGTGGGTAAAATGAGGACCCAGATTGTTGGGGCCAAGAGGCTGACTCTGCAAACTGCTTAGAGGGGGCCGGACAGCACTGTGAAGCGGTATATAAATCCATGTGCTATTGCTATAAAATGAATGGAAGCAATTGTCCAAGCCAATAAGGTTTTTTGTCCCAGCTACATTCGGTTCGGGGGCTTTAATCCCACATCTTTTCCTGCGTCTCGCTTCGAGACAAGAGTGAAGAAGCCCGTGGCCTGCAAAACAGCACAAACCTTTCTTCTGGTTGCGGTATCCGTTTCCTGCAAAGTGCCATCCACTGACATCAGTTGGCGCTTCGCCATTGGGACTCGGCCAACCCTAACCCCAATCAGCCTGGCTGCACAGTGCCTTCCTCCCCCCACTCGCAATGGGGAGGGGGAGCAGGCATTGACTCTTTGGAAACAGTAGATAAAGGCAGCTCTCCAGTGTCTCAGCTTCCCCGAAGCTGGCTGTTCCCCCTGCAGCTAATTAGATTGTGTAAATTGCCTGATTCAATTAGCTGTTGCTCACTTGGCCCGCTGTGCTTCTTCGCTCAGGAAAGGGATCAAAAGAAGAGAGAGCTTGGATTCCGAAGGAGAATGAAACGGGCGATTTATTTCCAGTGTTTCTGGACTTTTTTGAATACAGAGACGGAATCCTTGAGGTTTAACTAGTTCCAACTCAGGTATTCCTCCACTAACGGCCACAGCTGAGCCCCAGGGTTTCTGTTGCTAAGCGAGACATTTGTGGGTTTGCCCCTTTTTACGACTCCCCTTGCCACATCTGTTGAGCGAACCGCCGCTGCCGTTACACTGGTAACACGGTTCTTAAGCGAATCCGGCTTCCCCGTCGGCTTGTCGGACGGTCGCCAAAATGGATCACGTGACCCCGGGAACACTGCCACCATCATAAGCGTGAGACAAGTATCTGAATGTAAATCATGGCCGTGGGGATGCTGCAACGGTCGTAAGTGTGAAAAATGGCCGTAAGTCCCTTGTCAACTAAAACAATACTTCTCTGGCCTTTTTAGTTGCCAGCAAAAAGGGAGTGGGGCAAAAGCAGTGCATTCCTTAAATGCTTCAGATAATTGCTAGGCAGCCAAAGCTGTTGACCTGCAAGATTATTACTGGAGAACATGATTGATGACTCTTGGCTATGGAGGTGTCCCATTGGAGAACATACATCCAGGGGGTGGGGGGAAGACCAGGGTTAAGAGTGAAATGAATGGTGTATCTTAGTGTCGGCTGCACCCAGGTAACGCCAACATGGCCACTCCTAATAAATCAATTTTTTTTACTCTGAGAGATGCGGCTAGAGACTTACGATTTGAATGGGGGTGGATGTTTCGGAGCCCTGACATCCCTGTTTTCAGCGCCGTTGAAACTTTGAAGGGCAAAGTGCAATGAAGAGAAAGACCAGGAGTGACATGATATTTCCAATACTTGAGGGGCTGTCAAAGAGAGGAGGGTGGGGATTGATGTTCTCCAAAGCCCCCTGAAGGCAGGACAAGAAGCAACGGATGGAAACTTATCAAGGAGAGAAGCAACCTAGAACAAGAGACATTTCCTGACAAGGAGAACATTAAATCAGTGGAACGGCTTGCCTTTAGAAGTTGCAGGAGACCCATCACTGCAGATTTTTAACAGGAGATTGTGCAACCATTTGTCTGGAATGGTATAGTCCCGCCTGAGCAGGAGGACTCAGGGGGTCCCTTCCAGTCCTCTGACTCCCGACATCCAGCAGATAGAAGCTGGTTTCCAATCAGAGGACCTGCCCTCCTCCAGACTGTGGTGAAGACAGAAACTGGATGGGATTTCATATATATTTAAATACAAGTGACGCCAGATACGGTTACGACTCGCATATAGAATAATTTTCCATTTTCTCTGCCCTTGAAGTTGCAGCCTGGGAGGCTTCCATGAGGTCTTGTGCCATGAAATCTCAAGTGGTGATGCTTTTCTGCTTTCCTCTTTTAAGATGTCAAGTGTGAAGGCAGAGAAAGGCTTGCGGGGCACAGACCCCAGGTTCAATATTCTTGCAGCATTTCACTGGAGATGCTATGGTAGGGTTTAGGGAGCCCCTCTCGAAGACAAAACTCGCAAATGTTTTTATTTTCTCGTGCAAAATCTGCTGTTTTCCGTCCTTTGGAACTTCTCTAGGCCTCCCCTTCGTCCTTCCCACACTTTCAATAGAGGTAAAACAGTCTTTGTATTTAACCAGGGGAAAAAATATCTCTTTTGCATGCTAGCCACGTTAATCCAGCATAGCCCAAAATCAGAAGGGATCTGGTGGCAGCCTGGCATTGTGCCTCTCACAAAAGCTTACTTAATAATAAAGTTAGTTAACCCAGATTAGTTAATTCTCTCTTCTCTCGTGTAACTCGTAGTGGGGTTTGGAGAGCAAATGGATTCAGGAAATGGATTTGGTGAGGATAGGAGTCCCCTAGCAGCTCTGACAGCATGCTTGGTGTAGGGAATTTTTCCTGGGAAGAAGAGAAGTAGGATCTATTGCTTGGGCAGGGGGGCAGTTGGACTAGATGACCTACAAGGTCCCTTCCAACTCTGTGATTCATCAGACACAAATATAACCCAGGCAGATTGGACGGAAAGTAGAGGTCTAGGACCCAAGAGGTTGCTGGGGTCCTTTGGGGACTTCCAAAGAGAAAGTTTGGGGGCCGAAATCGGTGGCCCTGAATTCAGTTTTCACAGAAGCCTCGGGACTCTTGGATACCTGGCCAGAGAGAAAGGAAAACCCAGTGAGTATCTGGTGTGCACTGATGGCTTTTTTTAAAACAATCCCCTGCATTTGTGGGCAGAGAAACTTAATCAAGGAGAGAAGCAGCCTAGAACTAAGGAGAAATTTACTGACAGAAGAATTAATCGATGGAACAACTTGCCTCCAGAAGTTGTAAAGGCTCCAACACTGGGAGTTTTTAAGAAGATGTTGGATATCCATTTGTCTGAAGTAGTGTAGGATTTCCTGCCTGGGCAGGGGGTTGGACTAGAAGACCTCCAAGGTCCTTCCCAACTCTCTTATTCCCTCCCAACTCTCTTATTCTGCTATCATTCTGTTTTTCCCTTCAAACATGACTTGTTTTCCCCTGATGATGGAGCAGCTTTGTGAGAGGAGGGAATCCCTTCAACCCCCCTGCTCCTTTTCATGTTGTGAACTTGGTGGCATCACAAGACACACCTTGGCCGGCCAGCTATTATAAGAAAAAAAAAAGTTCCTTCCCAGTTTGGCATCCCCTGTCATGGTTGTGTCCTTGGACAATCATGATTGCCTGTCCTTCTTACTGGTCTACGTCCACGAACCAGTCTAGTACATGGGAGCCTATCTTGAAGACCAAAATATGAAGACTCTGATCTGCTGCTGCTACCATACCTGGTCAAACTTTCGGGCGCTGTACACCTTGTTCTTATTCATGAACGTCAGCAATATCCAATCACAGAGGAAGGATACCTGCCAAAAGAAAAGAGTGGGGGGAGGGGGGGCAGAGATGATCAATGCATGAAGAGGGACACCCCAAGGCTTGCTACTGTCAGGGGAAAAAAACTGACCATGAGCATAGCTGCATTTAATAAAAATTGAACAGACAGCACACCACAAAAGCCTGACTTTAGGGTTCAGAGGTTTATTAAGAATTTAAAGCACAGCAAACAACCAAGCCTTTGCTGTGGGCGTTTACACCACGTTGCAATGAGGGTCGATCGGACGAGCAGTCGAAAGGGACGGCTCGTGGCCGATCGGCAACCTCCCCTGTTAGAATTTGTTGCAGAAATCACTTCCAGAAAGCACACACCAGTGACCCAATGATTCAGCAGGATTCATTAACTTCTTTGTATACCTAATGAGATGAGCAAAACGTACAATACCAATAGTAGATTCTTCCATCGTTACACAAGCAGCAGCTTCAGAGCTCAGAGCAGATTCGTTTCCGTTTCAGAGCTAAGCCCCGCCCAGACTCCTTCCGGTCTCAGCCCCCAATTCAGCTCCCATTTGGTTGACTTTGTTACCCATGTCCCTGCCAGTTCATGAATGTTCTGACGCTCCCATTATTCAACTTTGTCTTTGGTACCTGAAAACCACAACTCAACACGATTTTCGGAATCTGTCCATACTGCCCTAGCAACAGGGGCAGTTTTTCCATTCCTTTAACCTCAGTGTTACAACATGGCTATTTTTACATGTACTTTAGGCATAATTTTCCTCTTTTCCCATAGCTTCAGCCTCACCCCCCTCGTTTCGGCCTATAGAGAACTACGGTGCTCGTGTAAGCTACCATTTCATCAGATTGCACAGGCTGATTGCAACTTTTCCTTTATAGCTGCATCAGGCAGCTAATGTCAATATTGAACCATCATGCAGTAACTGGGAGAGGGATCTTGGAGTCTTAGTGGACAACCAGCTAAATAGGAGCTAGCCGTGTGCAGCAGCCACCAAAAAAGCTAACGCAATCCTAAGTTGCATTAACAGAGGGATACAATCGAGATCAAGGGAAGTACTAATCACACTCTATAAAGCCTTAGTAAGGCCACACCTAAGAGTACTGCATCCAGTTTTGGTCCCCACACTATAAAAAAGATGTTGAGACTCTAGAAAGAGTGCAGAGAAGAGCAACCAGGAGGATGAGGGGACTGAAGGCTAAAACATACAATGAATGGTTGCAAGAACTGGGCCTGGCTAGTCTAGGGAAGAGAAGGACCAGGGGAGACATGATAGCAGCATTCCAATATTTGGGGGCTGCCACAGAGAGGAGGAAGGGGGTCGAGCTATTCTCCAAAGCACTGAAGGCCAGACAAGGAATAATGGATGGAAACTGAACTAGGAGAGATTCAACCTGGAAATAAGGAGAAACTTTCTGACAGTGAGAACAATCACCCAATGGAATAGCTTGCCCTTGGAAGTTGTGGGAGCGCCATCACTTGAGACTTTCAAGAAGAGATTGGACTGCCATTTGTCAGAAATGGTGTAGTGTCTCCCGCTTGGGCGGGGGGTTGGACTAGATGACCTACAAGGTCCCTTCCAACTCTGATTATCTATTATCTGTTATCTCAGCCCTCTCTCGTCCCTGTCCCCCCCAAACGTTACTGTGGTAGAAGGGCACGCGAAGGTTACAACAGCATCAACTATTGTGGGTCCCCGTTATTTTCCCCTCGCGCTACTCACCACTCCGATGGATGTGAGGGCTGTGGCCAGGTTGATGATGGTTGGGATAAGGCTGAACTTCCCAGCCTAAAGAAGGGAGACCCAACAAAATCTTTTAAGTCAGCAATTCAGCCACAACCTGGACCTTGTTCCCCTAAAGCCAACCGCCCCTTAACTCCATCGCTATAAACTTGGCATGGCCCTTACCTGCCCGTGCACTAAGACATCAATACGGATTCCGTAGGCTTTGAACAAGGTGCGGGTGCTTCGTCCACCATGCTGATAATACTTTGCAAATCTGGAGAATTAAAGCAGAGCGTGGTAGGTTTTTTTTTTCCCCCACATCTGGTGGTTTAACTCTTATGGGTGACACCAAGAAAGAGAACAGCTTCTTTTGGGGGTTGGCTTGAGAAGATGATTAAAAAGGCGATCTGGCACTTGGGGTGTTTTTTTAAAAAAAAAAAAAAACCCAAAGATTAAAAACACACCTTTTGGATAAGGTCCCTTCCAATTCTGATTATCTGTTATCTTGCTGGGCATTCTATGAAACTCCTCTCTCAGTCATTCCAACTGGCCAGATTTACTTTTCCTCTCTTGGGAAATGGGGAAAACAAGCAGGAAACTTAGGGAATCGGGAAAAGCCAGCATTTTAGGGCAATTGTCACATTTTTATTTATTTTATTTATTTTGATTTGTCAATCGCTTACAAGATAATAGGTATAAGTATATACCTATATAGTTATGAATACGTGAAATGGGTACATCTAAAAAAAATAAAAGAAACAATAGGACAGGGACGGTAGGCACGTTGGTGCAATTATGCACGCCCCTTACAGACCTCTTAGGAAAGGGGTGAGGTCAGAGGTGGTATTTAGCAGGTTCTGACCAGTTCTGGAGAACCGCTAATGGAAATTTTGAGTAGTTTGAAGAACCTTCCCCCAGGAGTGGGGTGGGAATGGAGATTTTGCAGTATCCTTCCCCTGCCATGCCCACCAAGCCACGCCCACAGAAGCGGTAGTAAAAAATTTTGAAGCCCACCACTGGGTGAGGTCAATAGTAGACAGTCTAAGGTTAAAGTTTTGGGGGTTTGGGGAAGAAACCACAGAGTCAGAGTATTCCAGGCATTGACCACTCTGTTGCTGAAGTCGTATTTCCTACAATCAAGTTTGGTGCGGTTTACCTTGAGTTTGTATCTATTGTGTGCTCTTGTGTTGTTATGGTTGAAGCTGAAATATTCATTGACAGGTAAGTCATTGCAATGTATGATTTTATATACTAAGATCAGACCGAAGACGGCGTAATTCAAGGTTTTCTAGGTCTAGAATTTCAAGTCTGGAGGCATAAGGTATTCTGCAACAAGTAGAGGAGTGGAGAACTCTTCTCGTGAAATATTTCTGGACTTTCTTAACTGTTTTAATATCAGATACGTAATGTGGGTTCCAGACTGATGAGCTGTATTCAAGTATTGGTCTTTTTGTATTGCACAATTTTGATTTTATTCTCCCGCTTGGTCAGCTAGCCAAAGGAGACTCCTGGCCTGAGATTTTCACCGAAGAGGGCTGATTTTACCAGAGCAATAAATGGTTACAAGGAGAAGCAGAATCTGGCAAAGGGGGCACGAAAACTTCCCTGTGGTTATCTTTTCCCTTTCCCCTGGCTGCTTTCCCAGCACCTGCAATCAGACGGTGTCCAATTAAGCAATTCTTATCTTGTCTGGGGAACAGAGTTTCCTTGTGGCTTCTCCATCTCTGCATACTTTCAGCTGGCCTTGAAGCTGGAGCGAGGCCTCCTCCTTGCCCGGCACAGCATGGATCCCAACAGACACACATACACAGATGCACAAATTCCAATTTGTCCTCACTCCCCCCGTTGCAAATACCTTCGGCTGACAGGTTGCGAAGGTGGAAACAAGCTGGAGGCACTCTTTAACATACCCTGACAAACCAAAGATGAAACCCCAAAAGGCCTTTTTCAGAAAAAAAGCAGCGAATATATATATTTTTTTACCGGTAATTGTAGCCGGAGGAAACCTGAGTCCATTTGGGATCCAGCCTGCGGAAGGAATATCTGGGGTTGCACTCGGAATCCGGCAGGTCAAGGTTGCAATTCCAGTTAATGATCACGCCGATCACGCCGCCCTGCAAGGCAAAAGCAGAGCCAAAAAGAAAAACCAGAATCGAGCTGGAAGGGACCTTGGAGGTCTTCTAGTCCAACCCCTGCTGAAGCAAGAGACCCTAGACCATTTCAAACAATCTTGTCTTAAAAACCTCCAGGGATGAAGCACCCACAACTTCTGGTGGCAAGCTGTTCCACTGGTTAATTGTCCTCACTGTTAGGAAGACTTGAACCCAGGGATCCTAATGTAAAGTTCAGCTATAACTTAAGATCACGATGTGCCAAAAATGAACGTAAGCAGAGGCTTTGAAGAACAAAATCCAACTTTTATTGATCAATAAAAGGGTAAGATATGTGAGGAAAGTTACAAAGAATATTGACGAAAGTAACTCTTTTTAAGATTCTTTTAGAAGTAGAGTAACTGCATTGTAAAACACTCTAATTTAGATTTACATCCTTCCTGCAAAAAGACAAATTTCCTTCTGGCACTTGTTTATCTTTCATTATCCCTTCTCCTATTGTCTTAACAGGGCTATTGACAACATACTTCAAAGGTATTTATTCCTTCAGATGAAGGGAATTACTTCTCAGAAAAGTAACCTCAGGGGGGTGGAACATAAACCAGATGGATTCAGATTGATTTAGATGGGATCATCATGTGTCTTCCTATGAGAGATGTAACTAATTGCAGGCTAGTTTTACAACACGTGGAAGGTTAGAGAAATATTTTCCACAACAGCAAGATAAAAAATGCCTATAGAGTAACTCTCTACTCAATGCTATAATATATTTTATTTCTTTCCTTTATTTATTACCCTAACACTCCCAACACCTTCACCACCACACCAGACTTGGCTGAAGGGGTGGGGAGGGGTAACCCAACCTAAGGTCATCCAGCTGGCTCCTGGGACTGAGAACTAGCACCTGGGTTTTCCCACATCTAGACTAGCACCTAGACCACTGCCCCCTTCTTCTCCCTGCCCACCCCCCCAATACTCCTGAACAGAGGGACCTCCCTACCTATCACAGTAACGAGACAAACTGCCATGGCCAAAATAAGACGGTTACCTTTTGAGCCAGTAAAGAAAAGTCCTCGCCTGCCTGCTCCACAATATAGCCCAGCTTGAAGATGGGACAGTAAAGATCTGTGGTTTCGTTGAAAGTGCAGTTCCTCAGGTAGCCATCGCTGTTGTCCTTGATGTTCTCTCTAGGGCAAAGACAAACCAGGATGATTGGCCAGAAACCTAACCTTGGGGGTCTTCTAGTCCTGCCCCCTATGTGTCTTTTCTTTTATGTACACTGAGAGCATTTGCACCAAGACAAATTCCTTGTGTGTCCAATCCCGCCTGACCAATAAAGAATTGTATTCTATTCTATTCTCCTTCCTTTCCTCCTTCTCTTCTTTCCTCTCCTCTTTATTCTGTTCTATTCTGTTTTGTTCTTTCCTATTCTATTCTCCTTCCTTCTTTCCTCCTTCTCTTCCTCCTTCTCTCCTCTCCTTTTATTCTCTTCCATTCCATTCTTTCTCATTTAATTCTATTTCCTATTCTATTCTCCTTCCTTCTCCCCTTCTCTATTCTATTCAATTCCATTCTTTTCTATTCTATTATTCTATTCTATTCTTTTCTATTCCATTCCATTCTATTCACCATTTCAGACAAGTGGCTGTCCAACCTCTTCTTAAAAACCTCCAGTGTTATGAAGCACCCGCAACTTCTGGTGGCAAGCTGTTCCACTGGTTAATTATCCTCATTGTTAAGGAAATTTCTTCTTAATTCCAGGTTGCTTCTGTCCTTGAATAATTTCTATCCATTGTTTCTTGCCTTCTGGTGCTTTGGATAATAATTTGACCACCCCCCCCTTCTCTGTGCAGCCCCTCAAATACTTGAACACTGCTATCATGTCACCCCTAGTCCTTCCTTTCTCTAAAGTAGCCACACTGTGTTCCTGCAACCGTTCTTCATATGTTTTACTCTCCAGGCACATAAATCACCTCAATTGCTCTTCTCTGCACTTTTTCCAAAGTCTCAACCTCTTTTTTTTTGTAAGGTGGGGACCAAAACCAGATGCAGTAATTCCAGCTGTGGCCTTACTAAGGATTTACAAAGCGGTACTAATACTTCACGTGGTTTTGATTCTATGCCTCTGTTTATGCAACCCAGGATCGTATTAGCTTTCTTGGCTGCTGCTGCACACAACTGGTCCAGGTTTAAGGGATCATCCACTACGTCCTTACTTGGAAAAATGAAAGTGAGGGAAATGGATGCTGTTCTTGATCAGGACGGTGAACTCTGGTGCCATTGCTGCCAAATTCTCACTAGGAAGTCAAAAAAAAAAAAAGCCACATTAAGGTAGAGGCAAAGCTGGCAGAGGACCGGAAATCTGCATTTTTCTATCCAAGTGCAGAAATGCTTTGATTCCTAATTCTCTACCTATGATTACAACCTGGCTGTTGTGGTTCGCCGGCAGCAGAATCGGACAATGGGGATGAACAGGGACCAGTCCGGGAATGTGGGGAGGACTTGGATGAGGGTCCTGCATCTAACGTAGAGATGGGGCCAGAACCATCTGGGAGTGGGGTGCTGACTCCAGAGCCTCCAGAGTCTTGGTAGCAGTGAGGCAGAGGAACAAGGGGAGCCTTTTCCCAGTGCGTGCATGCGCAGAGCTGCCAGAAGGCAAGAACAGCTAAGACAAAAGGGGTGACTCGGGAGTAAGGCTGGGAGGTGGTTGCCCCTTCCATAAGGGATAAAAGTCAGGCCTAGATGACAAAACCTTTGCAGGAAGCAAAGTCGTTCGATCAGTTCCGAGTCGTCCTTGAAGCTCTTTGTACTTCGGTTGGGTTTTTTTTGGTCCTTCGGTTGGATTCTTTTCTAGTTCTATACTTCTGTTTTTGGCAGCACTTCACAGAACTGAAAGGTGGGTGCTTATCTCGGGTGACTGAGATTCATTCCAGCTGGGAATGAAAACAATTCCCAGCATTGCAATAAAGTAAGTCTTGTTTTTAAAATAAGTGTGTGTGTAATTATGGTTTAGGAAGCCTGGGTCAGAACACAGGCTTAACTTCACTTAGATATAGAAATAAAATGAAGTTGACCATGGGCAATCCCAAGTAGCCAATGCCCAGAATCCCTTTTGGCTTCCTTGCTAACTTTGCCAGATGTGATCTGCTGATTTTTGAAAGTGGATAAAATCCTTCCAGTTCGTGGAATATCCATCTGCTTGCCAGAAACGCACTTGACACTCACATGCATTCTAAACTATCCTGGGATTGATCTAGAGTAGACCCACATTTCTTTGATCTGACTACATCATCCAGCCATTGTGGTTTGCGAGCCAAAGATTATGACTTAATACAGAACGTGAAATGGGCCATTGCGCCTCACCAAACCTAGTTAAAATAAAGCCGTGGTTTGCTGTGCTACACGAGGCCAGTTTCTTACTCCAGTTTGAAGACACCAGTCTGGGTAAAGTTGGGCTGTAGAGCATCTTGTCTCCATGTCTCTTATTTACCTGAATGTTGCCCCATTCTCCACGGGACACCAGGCCATCACTTGGCAGGTCTTCTTGGTGAAGTTGTAGGGGACGCAATGCCCTGTCTTCATTCCTGCACAACAACAACGACAACAAAAAGAGCAAATCTCCCCTTTGCCTCTGCTTTTATGCTTTAGGGCAGTGGTCACCAACCAGTGGGCGGTCCATGAGAAAATGTTGGTGGTCCGCAGAGAAATGCCCCCAAAGCAATTAATCCAGGCTGCGCAGGAACACAAGGCTGTGCCGCCCACATGGCCTGCCCACCCACTCATCCCCACCCTTCGGCCAAACGCAAACCTTACCTTGAGTAGAGCCACACAAGCTGGAACTGGAAGGTAAGACCAACGGCGGGGAAGAGAAATCCGGCCCGGGGTGGCTTGCTGACATTGGTGGGAAATTTGGTCCCATATTCCAGAGCTGCTGTAGTCACAGGAGTGGCCCTATGGTCATCCCGGAGCAGCTGCTCCTCCACCCGGTCTGCCATGGACTGGAGGAGTAGCTGCTCCAGGTTGGCCAAATGGTCTGTCCTGTGACTACAGCAGCTCTGGAATATGGGACTGACTTTCCCACCAACGTCAGCAAGCCACCGTCAGTTAAAATTCATATTAGGGGTCCACAGGATTTGAAATTATGTGTTTGATGGTCTCTGAGCTCCAAAAAGTTGGCGACCCCTGCTTTAGGGTATAGCTGTCTCCGTACACAAGGGACGGGCAAACTGTAAGGTATCCAGAAAGTATCCATGATATCAATCACTCCGAGACATATTCTCTCCAATTGATTTATTTAGGAACAGATCTGGTATGTCTAAGGCAATTTCCCAAAGTGAAAGTATTTTCGCAAGCATTACACAGAATCCACCTTCTCCCACTTCATAAAGAGAACCAATTAACTGCAACTGGAATTTCTTAGTACTGACATACAGAATAACCTTCAACTTTTCAACTCCTCCACCCCTCCTATCAAATGTGGCAGCTGAATTTCAAAGATGACATGATGGCTACTGAGTGGCATGGACATGAGAAGAGATTATCCAGAGGTGGGATTCAGCCGGTTCGGTTCGGGCGAGCTGGTAGCTCTGCCATCCGCCCCTGTCCTAGTCTGTCCTATATTTCCCTGTTTTGCAGCCCAGCTGATTCGTCCGGCACAGCTGATTGCCATGACTCAGTTGTTTCATTCACCGGGGCTGCAACAGGAGGTAAGTTTTAGAGCTGAAAAATGGACGGTTTTGAAATGCGCGCGCGTTCACCGAACCGATTGTTTCATCGTTTGAATCCCACCCCTGAGTGTTACCCCTTACTCACCGTTCCCCAGCACCTCCACCTCACCCGTGGCACACTCGTGGTCCGAAGTGCAGGAAGCCCTCAGGTTCTGCAGAAGACAAGACACAGGAGAGGGGTTAGTGGTCAGTCAAGATGCCAGGCGGTCCACCGTCCAGTTGGCGAATCCAGGAAAAGGAACTCTTGGGACATTATTTTACCAAGAGTAGAAACCCGTGATGGTGAACCTACGGCACACATGTCAGAAATGGCACACAGAGCCATTTCTGCTGGCACGTGAGCCGTCGCCCAGAACAGATCCACTGGGCATGCACACACGCCTCCCGCCCAGCAGCTGGTTGTCGGATATCTGCCACGCATGCGCAGGGGGGGCAGGGTATGGTGTCACGCACGCATTGCATTATGGGTGCACTTTTGGCACGCGGCGATGAGAAGGTTAGCCATCACTGATACAAACTTTACTGAATAAACCCTCAAAAGTATGTCGGAAAAGTCAGAGCTTGTCCATTGGTTGTTAAGAGCCCCGCCCACTTCTCCCAAGGGATGGCTTCTTGCTTCGCTCCAGCGGTTCCTACCTCCGGACACGTCATTTGGGTCTGCGAAGGAGTCACTTCAACCCGGGTGATGATGCTAAAGACACTGCCTCCCTGCAAGGGGGGGAGAGGAGGGGTGTGTGTGTGTGTGTGAAGGCAGCCGCCCAAGCTGACCTTTCAAAGCCCCGTGAATCAACTCTATGGAGCCATCAGCAGAAATACATTTTTACCCTCGCCCCTCCCAGAGGGAAAATAGAGAGAGAGGGAGGGAGAGGAGGGGAGGGGAGGGAGGAAGGATTAGAGAGGAAAAAGGGAACAGGAGGTAGAGAAAGAAGAAAGGAAGGGAAGGGTTAGAGAGGAAGGAAGGGAGGATTACAGATGAAGGAATGAAAGGAAGGAAGGAAGTGGAAGGGAAGGAAGGGGGAGGGAGGGAAGGATTAGGAAGGGGAGGGAGAGAAGAAAGGAAGGATTGGGAGGGAAGGAAGGATTAGAGAGGAAGGAAGGAAGAAGAAGGGAAGGAAGGATTAGAGAGGAGAGAAGGGAGAGGGAGGAGGGAAGGAAAGATTAGAGGAAGGAATGAAAGGGAGGGAAGGAAGGATTAGAGAGGAAGGAAGAAAGGAGGGAAGGAAGGATTAGAGAGGAGGGAAGGAAGAAGGAGGGAAGGAAGGATTAGAGAGGAGAGAAGGAAGGGAGAGGGAAGGAAGGAAGGATTAGAGAGAAAGGAATGAAGGAGGGAAGGAAGGAAGGATTAGAGAGGAAGGGGAGAGAAGATGAATTAGAGAGAAAGGGAGGAAGGGGCGGGAGGGAGAGAAGAAAGGAAGGAACGATTGGAGAGGAAGGAAGGGGAGGGAAGGAAGGAAGGAAGGTGTGGTCTTCTAAGGCTTTATAAAGCGGGACTAATACTTCACCTGATTTTGATTCTATGCCTCTGTTTATACCAAGAATTGTATTTCCAGCAAGGTAAAGGGATGGCCAAGCCCCTTTCGCACCCACCCCCCAAATGCTCCTCCTTTGACTGCTTGGAGAAGTTGTTCGGGGGGGGGTGTCTCACCTCTGGGGGCTTCACGTACTCCTCCACATCCCACACTTTGTGCTGCGAGAAGGTGATCCCTTTGACTTTGGTGATGACAGAGCTCTCTGGACCGGATTCACACTCCTGGTAGCCCTTCTGGTTGCTAAACACGTACCTTTGGCAAAAAGCAGGACGTGGGTGGCACCTGAACAACTCCTCGACCAGTCCTAAAGCAGAAAATCCTTTCCTCAAGCACCCCACCCCCCAAAATAAGTTACCCAGACCTAATCTCCACATCAAAGGATAAGGTCTACAAACGCCAACGGAATTAAACTAGGTCTCCCAGAGGAAGTGCATGCTCACAAGAATGAACACCTGCACACGCACACACAAACACGTGTCGCCCTAGAACCAGTACGTAGACATTTCAAGCTCCCCCTGTAAAAATCTCCCGCTGTACCCCCATTTCTCTGCAGCCTGCCTCTAAAAGCAAATTGTTTTGCTTTCAGGGACAAATATTTCTTCTTTCCTCCCAGTTGTCTGGACCTCATGTAATAATATGCAATATTAAATAAATACCCACGTAAGTCACTTACTCCCCTGTGTTTCCTTGGCTAAAACTTCTTAACGTACCCGCGTCAAGCTGTCCCTTGAGTCAGACACCACCATATCTGCCCCATGGCATCTTTGAATACCACCCCCCCACTGTCACCGGGAGGATGGGAACGCTTACCAGATAAAATAAACCAGGATCAGAAGCTGGACCAGCCTGTAAATGATGCCCAGGTTAGAGTTCTTCACCACAATCACTTTGGGTGTCTCGTAACTGCAGAAGTCCCTCCAGACTTTCCCAAAGCCCATCGCGTCCCTTCTTATTGCTGGAATGACGAGGAGACAGACACGCACTATGACGACTTTACGGGCGAGGGGGGCGGTGGTCTCATCCCCACAAGTTGTTTGGGGGATTGTGCTGCGTTGTAGCTTCCCAGAGAGACAACGTCCAAGTGAGAGGCTGCCGTCCGTCCGCTACACTGACTCGCCCAAGAGAAGGCTTGGAATCCTTTGTCTCCGGTAAATTCACAAGACAGCCCAAGTTCATCCGTGGGGCAGGATCGCCCTCTGGTGCCATCCTAGAGCACCACATCAGAGGTGGGATTCAGCCGGTTCTGACCGGTTCTGCAGAACTGGTAGCGGAAATTTGGAGTAGTTCGGAGAACCGGCCAATCCCGCCTCTAACTGGCCCCGCCAACCCCATCGATTCCCTGCCTCCCATTGAGTCCCAGCTGATCAGCTGGGTCTCCTTTGGTTGCACTGCACAGGAGAACAGAGCTGGAAAGCAGGTTAATGGGGAGGGGAGGGAAGGGAGATTTTGCAGTATATCCTTCCCCTGCCACGCCCACCGAGCCACACCCACAGAACCAGTAGTAAAAATATTTGAATCCCACCACTGCATCACATCTTCTTGTCCGGCACTCACCCGACACAATCCCGACACAATCTTCAGGTCAAGTAAAAAGAGACTCCTTTGATCTTTTTAGCTGCACAGAAAAAGGGAGTGGAAAACAAGGCATTCTTGAAATGCCTAGATAATCACCTCAGCAGCCCAAAGTTGTCGGAGCATAAGAAGGTTATTGGAGAGCATGAGGGATGACTCTTGGTCTTGGAGATGGATGTGTCCCATTGGAGAAGTCACATCCAGGGGGTGGGGGGAAGACCAGAGTCAAGGAGGAAATGATGTGATTTAGTACCGGCTACAACCAGGCATGCACCAACGTGGCAACCTTTAATAAACCAATTTACTTTTTCTGAGATGCAACTAGAGACTTTTGCTTTGAGTAAGGGGGATTTGTTGGAGCCCTGACACTTTGGTGGTCTCTAAGCTTGGTTGTTTTCTCGCAGACGTTTCATCACCCCACTAGGTAACATCATCAGGGCTAGTGATGCGATGATGTCACCTAGTTTGGGTAATGAAATGTCTGTAAAAAAAAAACAAGCTAAGAGAATACCAAGGATCCCACAGTTCTTCTTTTCTGGAAACCCCCTAGCATTTATGATGTTGCCTAGCTTGGATGTCGAAACTTATGTACAAAAATAGAATAGAAACCAGGGCTATTTTCTTTACTAGGACTCGCAAAAGAGAGATATAGTAAAGAGGTGACCTATCTAACATTACATATTATAAGGGCAGCAAGAATGGCTTTTTTTCGCTCAGCAGTGGCAAAATGGAGAAATCCCCTTGGAAGGCGAAGTGACGAAGAAAATACGGATTTGTGCAGAAATTGGATAGACTGACGTTGGAATTAAAACAATAAAGGCGAGACACGATACCATGAGATTTGGAATAAATTCTATCAATGGTGGGAACGGAAAGGAGGGACCGAGGCGTAAAAATTTAACTAGGATTTGTAGAACGGACAGCGGAGGTTACGTATGTAATTACAACTGAATATAATGGACAAGACAAAAGGTATTAAATTAGCAGTACAGAAGATGTTACCTTGCTTTATAAATATATATTACTGGATAGGCTAAGTATATAAATGTATAGAAGACATGTATTTTATACTTTAGTATGTAAGGCAAAGACGATGCCAGTTGCACACTGTGTCCAATATTTTAATGTGTAATTAATAAAATTATTTTTTTTAAAAAATGAAACATCTGTACAAAAACAAGCAAGTCCAAAGAGCACCAAAACCCCAGTCCTCCCCCTCCCTCTCCTCATCCCCTCCCTCAGTCCTCCCCCTCCCCTCCCCCTCCTGGAAATCCCCATTTTCATCTAGGACTATGATGTCACCTAGTTTGAGTAATGAAGCCAAACAAGCTAAGAAAGTACCAAGGACCCCACAATCTTCTTCTTCTTCCTTCTCCTCCTCCTCCTCCATTTTCTTCTAGCCCTGATGATGTTTCCTAGTTTGGGTAAAACCCTGGAGGCTTTCCAGAAAAGATTGGAAGTCCTTTGTCTGGAATGTATATAGGTCCTCCTGCTTGGGCAGGGGGTTGGACTAGAAGACCTCCAAGGTCCCTATGTACAATTTCTCCGGATCCTAGATTTACCGTTTCTCTTCTACAATAGAACCGAAGCGGATGTCTTTTTGCCGTTTATCGTCACAATCCAGGCAGGCCAGCTTGACTGTATAAAAAGCAGATACCCAGATACAACCGCACAACCCAGGATTTATTTTAATTTATTTTATTTTATTTGGTTTGTCAATTGCTTACAAGATAATAGGTATAAGTAAAAACATAGTTATGAATACATGGATACATATAAGAAAAAAAAAAAAAAAACAATAGGACAGGGACGGTAGGCACGTTAGTGCGCTTATGCACGCCCCTTACAGACCTCTTAGGAAAGGGGTGAGGTCAGTAGTAGACAGTCTTAAGGTTAAAGTTTTTGGGGTTTGGGGAAAAAAACCACAGAATCAGGTAGAGTATTCCAGACATTGACCACTCTGTTGCTGAAGTTTTATTTCCTGCAATTAAGTTTGGTGCGATTAACCTTGAGTTTGTATCTATTGTGTGCTCTTGTGTTGTTATGGTTGAAGCTGAAGTATTCATTGACAGGTAGGACATTGCAATGTATGATTTTATATACTAAGATAATGATTATCTAATGACACACAATTGCTGAGCTCCTATCTTCTGCTCAAATAACCTGCCAATTTTAATGTCATTCCCTTCCATGTGATTTCAGCCTAAACCATCTAATTTGAATTTCTTCCCAATTGGGCCCAACTGGATTTCAGAGAAAGGAGAAAAAAAAGGGTCAAATTTTAGAGAGGTAGTTCCAACAGATGCCATGGAGACCCCCCCTCTCTCCCCCCACTGCTCTTCTTCAGGAAATCAGCACATCATTAAAATGATACCCTCCCCCTTTTATGGTGGTTTGTTAGCCCACCCCTTCAATCCCAGGTCTAAAACGTGGGAAAGATTCTTCAAAACAACTCTACAAAGAGACTGTGGTATGTTCAAAAATGGAAGTTTTGACACCATCTAGGAGAGGCTAATTTTTTTTTATTAGAGACAGAACAATACCTTCATTTATGGCTGCCTGGAAATTTAGAACTTGGCATAATATGGGAAAAATGCATTTATGATTTGTGGTTTTGACTAGAAGAGAGTGTGGTGTTCTTTTATAATCATAGGGCATGAGATAACTTTTTATCATTTCTATTTATATTTGATGAAAAGATGGGATACTTCTATTTATGTTTTCCTTCTTTCTTTCTCTGCCTTTTCTTCTTTCTTTTCTGTTTGTTAGCTTTTAAGCTTTGTAAAGCTTTTAATAAAAATTCATTTTTTAAAAAAAAAAACCAAACAAATCAAACTTACGACAGGCAATGATGACACCCCCTCCCCCCCAAAAGTAAAAAAGTCTATCGAGAAGGAAGGTTGGGATCGGAAGTCCAAACTTCTCCAGGTTGATAAAATCAGACTTGGATACCACTGCCCAAAACATCAACCCAACCAGCATAAGTTCTGTCTGCATCTCCACTTCAAACCAGAGTTTAAGCAGCCCCTCAAATACTGTCACATCACACCCCTATCATGTCACTTCCCAAGGGGGAAATTCCAGAGGTGGAGCTCTTGCTTCGCAAGCAGGAGGCTGCAGAGTTCAATCCTAAGTAGAGGCTAATTTTTCGAATCGACTCTCCTGCTCGAGCAGGGGGTTGGACTAGATGACCTCCAAGGTCTTCCCAACTCTGTTGTTCTATGATTATGGAGGCAAATCCAAGGGAAACGAGGTTGAATACTTGAAATTACCTAAAACGCTGAGCCCAAACAGAAATAGAAACGACTCTTTACTGTGGAAAAAATTTTTTTTTTGTTTTAATATGTCAAAACTCTCATTTCACAGCCCTGTCCAAAGTCAACCCAGAACTACAGGTGACTTACGTAACACAATCCCTTCTCTTCTAACAACAAGGAGGGGAGGAAAACCGTGATTCAGGGTACAGGGTTGCAAGGGAAGGTAACAAAACAGAAATTGGGGTGGGAGGAGAGACAAGCAAATTCAACCTAGAAGGCGACCCAGGTGGGTTTACGGGGGAGACCCTCCCCCACCCCTCAGACGTAGATTCAGCGTCACGGTGCCGCCGGGGCAAATGTTGTAATGGGAGATTTTGCGCCCATCCTCCAAAGTCTGGCTGCCGTAAGTCAGCCAGAACTGGTTGTCTTGGATTCGCTCCTGCATGCGGATCTGGGCTCGGAACTGCGCCACCGTGTCGGAAGGCAGGACGTGGTAAGTGCTGGTTCGGTTGTTGGCGTTCTTCAGCAGCACCGGGATGGACTCCTCGTTCTTCACCACCAGCAGGAGGGTGTCGCCGGTGCGCAGCCCGTAGATGGCAAGCGGGGCGCCGTCCTGGAGGTCCAGGTGGCCGCCGGTGGAGGAAGCCAGCTTCTGCTGATAGGGGGGCACCCCAGTCTGGCGACCCACTTGGGTTTTGAAGTCCCAGACGGTTTGGTCGGGGGAGCAAAGCACGGAATGGACCTCGCCCGTCAGCAGCTTCACGCTCAGGGTCATTGCCTGGGGAAGCACAACGGAGGATCGGGTTAATATTCAGGGCCCAACAGAGGATCGCTTTAACTGGGCTGTGAAGGCGACTTCTCCCCACCCGGCCTCCTTCCCCAGGAGGACCGGGGGGCGGGGGAGGGAGAGAGAGAAACAGAGAGAGGGAGGGAGAGAGATACAAAGAGGGAGACAGAAAGAGGGAGAGAGAGAAACAGGGAGGGAGAGAGACAGAGAAAGGGAGACAGAAAGATGGAGAGAGAGAGAGAGAAACAGAGGGAGAGACAGAGAGAGAAAGGGAGACAGAAAGAGACAGAGAGAGAGAGAGATCTATATATCTGTATCTACATACACACACACACAGTGCCGCCTCAAAGGCGCGCAAGTCCTATTGTTTCTTTTTATTTTTCTTACAAGTATCTATCTCATGTATTCAAAACTATATTTATTCTTATACCTGTATCTTGCAAGCGATTGACAAATCAAATAAATACTAATACTAATAATACTAAATAATGATGATAATAATAATAATATATAATAATAATAATAAATACTAATAATAATAATAATAATAATACTAAAGGCCCGCTTCCCCACGGTCGCTTCGCCCCGCTTCTTACCATCTTCAAGCCGTCCGTGTTTCGAGCTCTCGCTCCGTCCGCAGCCACAAACGGAAAAAACAAACCAACAAGCCTCCTTTACCGCCTCTGGCTTCGCCGGCTCCGACCGCTTCCTTTTATAGGGTCCTCCCGGCTTTGGACTCTCCCCGGCGAGGCGGAGCGTCTCTGGAAAACAAAACTTGCCAGCGCTGCGCTTCTGCGGGCGGAGAAACGAAACTCGAAAAGGAAAGCAAAACCGAAAAGGGCGGCGCTGTTCTCGTTCACTATTTCTCTTTTTCCTTTTTATTTGTGCCAACTGCTTCTTTACCTAGTAGATTCATTTTATGTTTTATTAGATCCATTTGGGGTGGGGGGTTGTTTTTTTTTTAGAGTCTTTCTGGTTTGGTGGTTTCTGTCATGCTAGACCAATAGCTCATCAGTCTGGAACCCAGATTACATATCTCATATTAGCACAATTGAGAAAGTCCAGAAATATTTCACGAGAAGAGTTCTCCACTCCTCTACTCCTTGCAGAATACCTTATGCCACCAGACTCGAAATTCTAGACCTAGAAAAGCTAGAACTATGCCACCTTCGGTCTGATCTAAGTATAGTATATAAAATCATACATTGCAATGTCCTACCTGTCAATGAATACTTCAGGTTCAACCATAACAACACAAGAACACACAACAGATACAAACTCAAGGTTAACCGCACCAAACTTGATTGCCGGAAATACGACTTCAGCCATAGAGTGGTCAATGTCTGGAATACTCTACCTGACTCTGTGGTTTCTTCCCCAAACCCCAAAAACTTTAACCTTAGACTGTCCACTATTGATCTCACCCCTTTTCTAAGAGGTCTGTAGGGGACGTGCATAAACGCACCAATGTGCCTAACGTCCCTGTCCTATTGTTTCTTTTATTTTTCTTAGATGTACCCATTTCATGTTTTCATAACTATGTTTTTACTTATACCTATTATCTTGTAAGCGATTGACAAACCAAATAAAATAAAATTAAATAAAATTCTCATTCCAGGCTCCTATCTATGTTCTTCTGCCAACATTTTTTTATTTTGTTTCTTTTTCTCCCCTCTCCCCTTATGTCCAGAGGTCTCCAAACTTGGCCACTTTAAGACTGGTGGACTTCAACTCCCAGAATTCCCCAGAGAGCTGTGTCTGTTTTTTCTCCCTCTTAATCTCCTAAAGTGGAGAGAGATTGCAGAGGAAGGGATTGCAAGAGAGTCAGCTATGCTGGCTGGAGAATCCTGGGAGTTGAAGCCCACAAGTCTTAAAGTGGCCAAGTTTGGGGACCTCTGCTCCATGTAATAGCTAGTCCCCGAATATATGCCTTAGCAGTGTCCCATACATACCGCTGGCACAGGAAGGGGGATGGAGTTTGGAGTGCCATCGGTTTTAGAAGGATCCGATTCTAAAATCTGGATTTCTCTTAAGGCCGCCCTCGGCTGGGCACAGGATGATGGAGTTTGGAGTGCCATCGACAGACTTTTGAAAACATTTAACTAGGGGTGATGGGGGGAGGGGGAGCAAAGGGTTCCTGTAATAAGAGTGCAGGAAGTTAGCACCCACCCCTCTCCTAGGAAAATGAAATATTGTAAGATATATTAAAAAGACAGAATATTTCCCCTAAAAAGAGAAGTAGAAACTCAGAGAAGCAGAAATTCACCCCCACCTTTGTTAATGAGTGGGCCATTAAAGCCTGGGCCAGAGTGTTCTATATAACAAAGGCCTCTACCCATCGCACCACCTGGCCTGGGAGGATGGCATCAGCCAGCATTCAGGTGAAGCCAGGTGATCCAAGCTAAGACCCCGCCCCTGGGAGTCTGACAGCCAATGGGATACACACAGGAACAGGTGGGCCCAACGGAGGGTATCCAACCAAGGGTCTCTCAGCATCTTGCTCCTTCTTCTCTTCCTTCATCCAACATCTTGAAGCCTGTGATCGTCCCTTTCACTTTGGAGCGCCAAGCCATGGGCTCCTGCTGCCCACCATTAAACCGTCTTTCCGAACAGCCTCCATGCTTCCAGTGTCTTTTTCCCCATTTGGGAATTGAACCCAGGAGGATGGTTTCTTCCAGCAAGAGAAAGGAGGAAACAGTTCAAATTTGGGTCGATTTCTTTCACTTTCAGGAGGCCAAGGCATCGTGTATCAAAAGTGCCCCCTTTTGTAACATCTGAGCAAAAGTCTTAGAAAGGAAAGCAAGTCCTGTTTTGTTTTGTTTTTTTGTTTTCAAAAAGAAACCGGGGGGAAAATTAACAAATTCAATGTTTGCGCAAGACAATAAAACCCAGCAAGATTGTAAAGTGGCAGGAAAAGTGCAAGGAAAACACAAAAACACCAAAAAAAGGAGCGGGGGGGCTTTGATTTTAGGTGCAAAGCAGGCTAATGGGATCTGAAGTCCAAAGCATTTTCTATAGTGTGTGTGTGTGTAAAAATCACACAATTTCACATAATCACATAATTTCATTTTTTAATTTATTAATTTTTCAGATTTTCTTTAAAACGGTGAGTATTTTGAGCAGGACCAGCTGTTGCAAGAAGGGGTGATCCCTACCAACATTCCTCCCCCCCCCCGGAAATGGCTGATGGGACCTGTAATCCAAAGCATCCCCACTACGGGTAGTCCTCGAGCTACAACCACAATTCAGCCCTAAATTTATGTTGCTAAGTGAAACATTTAAGTGAGTTTTTGCCCCATTTTATGACCTTTCTTGCCATCATCGCTAAGCAAATCCCTGAAGTTGTTAAGTATGTTAAGCATGGCCGTTAAGTCAGTCCGGCTTCCCCATTGATTTGGCTTGTCAGAAGGTCGCAAAGGGGGATCGTATGATCCCAGGACGCTGCAGCCGTCGTAAATGTGAGTCAGTGGCCAAGCATCTGAATCTTGATCATGTAACCATGGGGATGCTGCAACGGTCATAAGTGTGAAATACACCACAAGTCACACACATACACACACTATAGGAAATGCTTTGGACTTCAGATCCCATTCAATGCCATTGTAACTTTGAACAGTCACTAAATGAACTGTTGTAAGTCGAGGCCAAGACTCCCTCTGATCTCTGTCCTCTGCAAGAATAATAAGAGATAATTTAAAAACTTGGACCTTCGCAATGCGGGGGGGAGGGGGGGGAGGCAGCCTTCCAACTGAAGAAAAGCTAAAGGGACCTCAGCGTCTCCAGCAAAAGGGATGGTCGCTGGCTGGATGGCAGGCGGGCGCATAGGATTTGTAGTCCTCCAAAGGGTTCCCAGATGGGATGAAACCTAGACGAGAAGGCATTGCACCATGAATACTACCTATTCAAAATGGACAGTGATTTATGTGTGTGTGTGTGTATAGATAGATAGATAGATAGATAGATAGATAGATAGATAGATAGATAGATAGATAGATAGATAGATAGATAGATAGATAGATAGATAGGTGATTGATGGGTGGATGATGAATAGATGATAGATGATACACAGAGATATATAGCTAGCTAGATGATAGATGATAAAGACAAACAGATGATAGATCATACAGATAGATAGCTAGATGATAGGCAGATAGCTAGACAAATGATAGCTAGACAGATGATAAATAGACAGACAGATAGCTAGATGATAGACAGATGATAGACAGATAGATGATACAGACAGATAGCTGGACGAATGATAGACAGAGGATAGATAATAGACAGACAGACAGCTATACAGATAGACAGATAGCTAAATGATAGACAGATAGCTAGATAGATGATAGACAGATAGCTAGATGATACAGACAGATAGCTAGACAGAAGATAGATAGACAGAGGATAGATGGACGATAGACAGACAGATATTCTTTTGAGAGCCGGCAACAGAGTTTCATCTTAATGTGGGCCAGGTGACTTAAAACTGACTTATCAATCTCATCTTATTGGACACACTCTGACACACGTGCTCACTCAGACCGCGTGCTGACCGCCAACCGCCCTCACCTGTGAGGCCGCGGCACACCTGTCCGTGATTAGCCACGTACCTTTCCCTCCCAGCGCTCTGGGACCTCCTCCCGCGCCCAGCACGGCTGCGATTGGCTGCTTTGGAAACCCGCCCCCTCGGATTGGCTGAGCGGCTTCTCTCCTCCGAGGGGTGGGAACGCTTTAAAAAGTCCGCGGGCTCCTCAGACTGAGGCAAAAGTGCGAGCGCGCTGCAGAAGTACCACCTGCCGCCGCCGCCTCGTCTCTTTCCCCTCTCGAAAGAGACGATGCTGCGGGCCGTGGGGGAGCAAACCCATCTCTCTCTACGGCGCCTCCGCAGCCGAAGGGCTTCGCAGATTACATGACCGCCTCTTGCACACTGAGGTAATCCTAGTTTGAGGCTCTTAGACGTTGTGGGATGCAGAAGGGAGCTAATGAAATAGCCTATTCTCAGGGAAAAAGGACTGCGCCTGAGGTAATTTTAGCCTATTCTCAGGGAGTAAGTACTGTGCCTGAGGTACTTTTAGCCTATTCTCAGGTAGAAAGGCTGGCACCTGAGGTAATTTTAGTCTATTCTCAGGGAAAAAGGACTGCGCCTGAGGTAATTTTAGCCTATTCTCAGAGAGCAAGTACTGTGCCTGAGGTAATTTTAGCCTATTCTCAGGTAGTAAGGCTGGCACCTGAGGTACTTTTAGCTTATTCTCAGGTAGTAAGGCTGGCACCTGAGGTAATTTTAGTCTATTCTCAGGTAGTAAGGCTGGCACCTGAGGTAATTTTAGCCTATTCTCAGGTAGTAAGGCTGGCACCTGAGGTAATTTTAGTCTATTCTCAGGGAGTAAGTACTGTGCCTGAGGTAATTTTAGCCTATTCTCAAAGAGTAAGGCTGGCACCTGAGGTACTTTTAGCCTATTCTCAGGTAGTAAGGCTGGCACCTGAGGTACTTTTAGCCTATTCTCAGGGAGTAAGTACTGTGCCTGAGGTAATTTCGATCCTTGGTAGAGGCTGATTGTTGGAGTAGACTCTCCCGCTCGAGCGGGGGGTTTGGACTAGATGACCTCCGAGACCCCTTCCTTCTCAGTCATTCGACAACAGTGATGGCTAACCTTTTCCACATTGCGTGCCAAAAGTGTGCGCTCATGGCCGTGCCTGTACCCATGATGCAATGCGCATGCGATTCCCCCCCTCCTGTTCATGCGTGCATGACCCCGGGCGACCTCTTGTGTGCTGGCAGAAGTGGCTCTGCGTGCCACTTCCGGCATGCGTGCCATAGGTCGGCCATCATGGTTCTACGATTTATGAATTTGTGATGGTGTCTCACGTGATTGTTTCCCCTTTTGGGACCTTCTGACAGGCAAAGTCAATGGGGAAGCCGGACTCACTTAACAACTAACACAGTACGGACATTGGCATGAAATATTCCACAAGAAGAGTTCTCCACTCCTCTACTCGTTTCAGAATACCTTATGCCACCAGACTCGAAATTCTAGACCTAGAAAACCTAGAACTACGCCGCCTTCGGTTCGATCTAAGTATAGTATATAAAATCATATATTGCAATGTCCTACCTGTCAATGAATACTTCAGCTTCAATCATAACAATACAAAAGCACACAATAGATACAAACTCAAGATTAACCGCACCAAACTTGATTGCAGGAAATACGACTTCAGCCACAGTGGTCAATGTCTGGAATACTCTACCTGGCTCTGTGGTTTCTTCCCCAAACCCCAAAAACTTTAACCTTAGACTGTCTACTATTGACCTCTCAGCCCTTTCCTAAGAGGTCTGTAAGGGGCATGCATAAGCGCACCAACGTGCCTACCGTCCCTGTTCTATTGTTTCTTTTATTCTTCTTATATGTACCCATGTATTCATAACTATGTTTTTATTATACCTATTATCTTGTAAGCAATTGACTAAATAAATAAATAAATGCACCAATGTACCATCCCTGTCCTAATGTTTCTTTTATTTTTCTTATATGTATCAATTTCATATATTCATAACCATGTTTACACTTACATCTGTTATCTTATAATCGCTTGACAAAATAAAATAAAAAATAATAAACAGAGCGTCCTGATTGGTTGCCGTCTGGGACCTCTGACGACAACCAATCAGGACGCTTAACGTAATTTCGAGAACGTTCGGAGCCCGCGGCGGGCTATAAAAGGCAGTGCCTCCCCCGCCTCTCTCCTGTCTTGCCTTTGCCCGCGAGATCTGGCTACGCTCGCGGTCCCCGTCCGCCATTATAAAACATCGTCCCCGACCTCGGTTCCCTGCCTCCGCTCTCTTTGTCCCTTCTCCTCTTGGGCGCGGCGAGGGTCGGTCCCTTCAGTCGGGTAAGATCCGCGGGATAGGCGCCCCCTCCGGCCGCCCCTTTTCTAGCTGCCTCTCGGCTCTCCGAGCGCTCCAGCCGGGGAAACGCAACATGTCCGGAGGAGAAGGAGGAGGAGGAGACGCAGAGGCGGAAGAGTTGCGCGTTGAAAGTCCACGCCCCTGCCAGGCCACGGACTCTGTCGGCGGCATCGCGTCGTGGAGCCTGGACTACTACTACCGCCACTACCTGAAGCCCAACCGGGAGTTTCTCAGCAGGGTCGAGGAGGAGACCGGCCGCATCTGCGAGTTCCTCAAGACGCGCTGCTTCCAGGACGCGAAGGTGCTGAAGGTGGTGCAGGTGAGCGGAGGATGGGCGAGCAGGCGGGGGAAAGAGAGACTCTGCCCGGGAAGGGAGGCGGTGTTGGGAAAGGAGGAGGAGAAAAGGAAAAAGAAGAGGAGGAAGAAGAGGAGGAGGAAGGAAGGAAGGAAGGAAGGAAAAGGAGGGAGGAAAGAGGAGGAGGGAGGAGGAAGAAGAAGAGAAAGAAAGAAAGAAAGAAAGAAAGAAAGAAAGAAAGATTAGGCAAAGATGTTCTGGCTTGGGGTTGGGTTTGTTTCTTTGTTTTTTGGCCTTGAAATATTCTGTGTGCCTGCCTGCCTCCAGAAAGTTGCTTTATATTTACATCAAGGGTCTTCAAACTTGGCAAGTTTAAGACTTGTGGACTTCAACTCCCAGAATTCCTGAGTTTGACGTGACTGGAGGAGGAATTCTGGGATTTGAAGTCCCCAAGTCTTAAAGCTGTCAAGACCTCCTGAATTACATTGTAAAGCATCCCAAGATATAGGCTGCCATTTGTCATGAATGGTGTATTGCTTGGGCGTGTGTGTGTGTGTGTGTCGGTGGGTGGGTGGTTGGACTAGATGACCTCCAAGGTCCTTCTGTAACTGGGGGTGGGGGTGGGGGCCTGTACCAGCTCTGCCTGGAGTAGCTTCAAACATTCCATTTGATTGTTTAAAATAACGAAAAGCATATTTTAATTTTAGAATAGAATAGAGGTGGAAGGGACCTTGGAGGTCCTCTAGTCCAACCCCCTGCTGAGACTGTCCATCTCACATAAATGGTTGTTTGATCTCTTCTTAAATACTTCCAGTGTTGGAGCATTCGCAACTCCTGGAGGCAAAATGGTCCACTGATTGTTTTAACTTAGTCAGGAAATCCCTTGAAAAAATGGTGTCTATGTGTGTGTGTGACAGTTCTCCCCAGCAGCGCCTCTGCTTCCCAATGGACCTGCTGTGTAGGATGTCCGAAGCGGTTAGTATCTAATCTCCCCACATTTAGTCAGAAGGGAGAAGCAGCCCTCCGTGGCTGGAAATTACCACCCCCTAGCTGGCACTGCAGCTGCCCAACAGCTGCCAGCCTGATTGATCCGTGTGAGAATCCTTGGGATGAGTTCAGTTCCTGGCGACTTCATGACCTCACCCCTCTTGGAGACACGGGGCGTCACAACAACATAGCAGAGAATTGCCACTGGTTTCTTCTAAACCCTTTTTTGCAGCTTCTCTGTCCGTCCTGCAACCATTTCTGGGATTTCTCCCATCCCAGAAATAGAGCAATTAGACTCTGAGCTGCATTATCCAGTGGGCAAGGAAGACCCTGATGCCAGGAGCCCTGGGGAAAAGTATATTATTATCAGGAAAGGTGTTCTTGGTGGTGTGCTAGGCACAAACCAAATCGTTACTTCCTTCCTCCGCCTCCTAATGGCAACCAGGTGATGGCAGCTGCACTTATGTGTATCTCTTGGTGCAAACACCCAGGAGTCTCACTACTTGAAACTGTTCCTTTTTCCTTTCTCAGGGAGGATCGCTGGGAAAAGGCACACCCATGAAAAACGGAAAAACTGACCTGGAGCTGTTCTTGAACATCTTCAACCTTTACAAAGACCAGGAAAAGGATCGGAACATGATCCTTAAGGAGATTGCAAGGTGGTACAACATATGGAAGGCGTTGTATTCGTCACATACTATAAAGAAGATATTGTTTGTGTTTAAAGACATCAAATCACAGGGAAAGAAGCTGAAGTTCATCGAGGAGATTGAACGGCGGAACAAGGAATGGCAGAAGCAGCCGTATTTGTCAGATGCTGACCTGGAGCTGCTCTCGAACGTCTTCAAAAGTTACACCGCCCAAGAAGAAAAATTGAAAATATTAATGCACCTGATTGAAAAGGAGTCCAAAAAGTTGTATTTGTCAAATACTGAGCAGGAGCGGATATTGGATCTTATCAAAAATTACACAGAGAAAAAAAGGGATCGGAAGAAGATCTTTGAAGAGACTGAAAGGCGGGTCAGGAACCGGCAGGTGAAGCCGTATTCGTCAGATGTCGACCTGGTGGTGTTCTTGGACGTCTTCAAAAGTTACACGGACCAGGAAATGCATCGGACGATGATCATTGAGGAGATTGAAAGGCGGCTCAGCGAATGGCACAAGGAGCCGTATTTGTCAGAGGTTGACGTGAGGTTGTTAATAGACCTTCTCAAAAGTTACAGAGACCGGGAAAAAGACCCGAGGAAGATAACTCGGAAGATTGAAATGTGGCTCTGTGAATGCAAGAAGAAGCTGTACATGTCAGAGGCCGACCTGGTGCCGCTCCGTAACCTCTTAGAAAAATACTTAAAGCAGGAAATGCTTCGGAAGATGCTCAATAAGAAGATTGCAAAGTGGCGGAAGGCAGGCCAGGGAGAGCGATATTTGTCAGATATCGACCTGGGGTTCTTATTAAAGCTTACCAAAAAATACACAGACATGGAAGAGGAACCGAAGAGGATGTTAGAGGAGATTGTAAGGTGGTTCAGCGACTGCAAGAAGAAGATGCGTTTGGAACTTATATTTGAGAAATCCAAGTGGCCCAACCCTCGGGTGCTCCAATTCAAGTTACGTTCAAGACAGACAGAGGATTTCATTGACTTTGATATCCTGCCGGCCTATGATGCCCTAGGTGGGTTTTCTTCCTGAGCAAGGAAAGCCCCCTTTCCCCCCCCAGCTAGGGATGGGCAGGGAGCACCAGCGCCATGGAGACCACTGAAACCTGTCCTCTAAAGCAGGGGTCCCTGTTTGAAACTTAGCTGCGGGAGAGATGGGCAAGTGCACACATGCACAAAGCTCCACTCACACAATCGCAGTTCCCACAAATGGAGCTGTGTTTGCGCATGCATGCACCTGCCCTCCCCTACCCCCCTCTCATACACACACACACACACCAGGTCAGGCCACCAAGCTGGAAAGTTTGGGGACCGCTGCTCTAAAGCGAATGTCAGTAACTTGTGGAAGCAACTCAGAAAATCCTCCAGGGACCCACTGTGGTTCTGACAAATAAACTGGGAACTGAGGAGCAAGCAGAAAAATTCTCTTTCTGCCATCATTTCCAAGGAAGGGAGAACATGGGCGAGGTTTTTCTGGGCGGAAAGGGCTGTGAGGGGGTGTGAGTGCTGGTGTGCTTTGCACCCACCTGGGTTCCTCAGTTTCCCCGCAGTCCCAGCAGAGATTCAGGGGGGTCTCTCTTTCCCGGGCTCCTTCAGGAGCAAAGGAGCTCATGGTTAGAAGCAGTTGAAGGTTCCTTTTTCCACTGGAGAAATTGAGTAAGATTCTCTGTTTACAAAGTTGGTGGAGAATTTCAAAAAGGGCTTTTGAGGCCTAGCTGAATTTTCTCTTGACAGGCCAATATGACGGCTCCATGCCAAACCCTCAGATATACGTCGATCTGATACACACAGGCAAGTCTGGCGAGTTCTCTGCCTGCTTCACGGAGCTGCAAAAGAATTTCATAGTGGGCCGATGCGACCAGCTGAAGAAACTCATCTGCCTGGTAAAACAGTGGTACAACAAGGTCTGTTGCCTGGAGAATGGATTCATTATAATCTTAGAAGGGTTTGAACTGATAGGAGTGGGGTGGGGAAGAGAATGGAAGAAGTTTGGGAATTTGCAAGGAACCATAAACTCTACTTGGACGGTTCCTTTATTTGTTCTATATGTGAGCCCACCAGTATTGATGACCACAATGAATGGCCTTCAACTTAAATTCCATTCCTTTACCGAAATAGAAATGGCATGTGATGATTGTGTACCCCTTTTAATCGGGTGTGGGGTGTTATGTAATTGAAGCAGAAAAGGAAAAGGAAATAGAAGGAAAAGGAATAACAGCCACAAAAATCCCTTCTTGAAAGTTGCAATATAACATTTGAGAGAATCTCTTTTTGAGCAGAATTTGGTTTTGAGTTCATGCTTAGCTATGGGGTTGGACATTGCTAGCATCCATTCACCATAATGCCAATTGTTTTCCTTTCTCTTCCCTCCGGGAATCCCCACTGTTTAAAGACTTTTGCAGGAAGTTGGGTCCTTTGCTTAATGGGTCCAAAATATAAATCATGGGATCCTGGTCATTGGTGCCTGGAATGAGCTTCTTGAGTTGATTTGTGCCTTTTTAAAAATTTCTTTGCTATCCATCATATCTTCAGGAGTCTCTAACATTCTTTTTTTCCCTGCTGCTTCGAAGTCCAAGCTCCACTTTTATAGATTGCCAGAGGGAATACCGGAGCTTCTATGATTCTCATCCTTGTTGCAATAGATAAATGGAGTTTTGCTGGAACATCCACGACTTCTGAAGGTTAATTTTTCTAACTGTTAGGAAGTTTCTCCTTAATTCCAGGTTGTTTCTCTCCTTGATTAGTTACCATCCATCGTTTCTTGCCCTGCCTTCAGGGGCTTTGGAAAATAAATTGACTCCCTCCTCTTTGTGGCAGCCTCTCAAATACTGGAATACTGCTAATCATGTCTGCCCTACTATCCCAATATTTGAATATGTTTTTCAAGGCCTTCATGGCTGCTGGTTCTTTT
Organism: Bungarus multicinctus; assembly: GCA_023653725.1. Taxonomy (NCBI): domain Eukaryota; kingdom Metazoa; phylum Chordata; class Lepidosauria; order Squamata; family Elapidae; genus Bungarus; species Bungarus multicinctus. The sequence goes on along the minus strand of CM042836.1, from coordinate 184,646,756 downwards.
ATGGTTGATGCCACAAAGCAGAAGCTCTCCCACACTTCAGTATCTCCCTTGTCAATTCTGACGCTGGCTGCTTTATCTGATAATTATTGTTGTGTGGTCTGTTTGATATTTAATCTAAGTCCCATTTTTTTTCCTGATGCTTCTTGAGTTTCATTATTAGAGCTTCACAACCAATTGCATTAGTTTTGCTACTCACCCACTGTGTTATGTTTTGGGTTGGAAAATTAAACAATTAGCACTATTTTAAAAATAGACTTAAATGAAATCTGTTTCAGTGTATCTGCCTTAAAACGGTACTAAATATTTACAAGGTAGTGAAGGGTAGATTATCTTTCGTCAGGCTTCCTCAATCAAATAGTGCAGTGAGTTTTATTTGAACTGCTTTTCTGTGTAACCCAGGTGCAGGAAAAGTCATTCCCCCCGAAGTATGCCCTTGAGCTACTAACGGTCTACGCCTGGGAGCAAGGAAGTGGACAGACCGTATTCAACACAGACGAGGGTTTCCGGACAGTGTTGTGGCTCATTGAGCATTATAAGGAGATTCGTATCTATTGGACAAAATACTATGATTTTGACAATGAGATCATCAAGCAGTATTTACAGGAGCAACTCTGTAAAAACAGGTCAGTTTCCCCCACCTTGGATTCCAAGGCAGTTATTTTTTCAAATATCTGTAAGGACATTTGTCAGAGTGGAGAAAGTCCCGCAACAACAGCTCCCAGCGAGTTTCAAATTGGAGTAAAATGCTAACACCTTTTGAGCTGTTGCTCCTTTTGGTTGCCTTATGCGTGGATGTTTCTTCCTTTTTGGAATGGAGAGACCAAAACAGCTGTGAAATAAAGAATATGATATGTGTGTGTGCGTATGTGTCCCCAACCTCTCTTCTTTCCTTGCAAAATTAATCCTGACTTTCATCTGACTTAGGAAGACCATTTATGAACCTGGTGGCCACTAGAAGACAGCAGATTTGTGACACACAAATCTTCGTTGCCATCTATCTGAATTTTTGTAACCTAGCCACGGGTACCCCTACTATTGGTGTAGTTGTGAAATGGTAGATGCCACCCAAATACTGAAGTTAAGGGAAAGCACTTTGTTACTCTAGGGCAGGGGTGTCAAACTGAGGGGCCGGGGTGCTTAGATCTGGCCTCCTGGAAATAGTGAAAAACTGGTCCCGGGTGCATCTGCCAGCGCAAATGGAACTCACAAGGGTCACTCGTGCCCCGTCAGCCCCATTTTCAGTCAAAGGGTTGCAAGAGGCCATCACAGCTGAAAACGGAGTTTGTTTGCACTGGCAGAGTGCTCGGGCCACCACAGGTTCCCCCCCCCAACACATGATGTCATGCTGGCCACACCCACACCCACCCCTGGCCACGCCCCCTCCCCATCCCTCCAAGGCCAAACACAAACCTGATGCGGCCCTCAATGAAATCGAGTTTGACACCCGGGCTCTAGGAGAAGCTGAGAAGAATATTTGCTAACAACTGGTTTCAATAAGCTTTTGGCTATGTTGGCACAAAATACTTAAACAAGTACATTTTCTAATCCTGTGTAATACTCTCAAATCAAAGTTATCAGACTGGCTGGGTTCACACAGCAAGTTAAGCCATAAAACAACTAAAGTTAGTAGTTCTATGGAGACTGCCAGTAAGGATTTGAATCCGTATTTCCACTTTTTTCATGTGAAAAATCTAAATAGGTTAACAGACTTGGGCAATTTCAACAGGGCCTGAAACTCATGAAGAAGTGTTGCCATCTGCTCCAGCTTGCACATATGATTCTAACTTCCTTTATTGCACTTCAGGCCAGTGATCCTGGATCCAGCAGATCCAACCGCCAACCTTGGAGAGGCAAAAGGCTGGGATCAGGTTGCCAAAAAAGCGAGATATGACGCTTCCAGGAATTGCTGTCGGAAACAAGATGGTTCTTTGGTTGAACCCTGGAATGTGCCGGTGAGGGAAAAGAATGTCAAAGTTGCGTTTTTGCTGGGTTTTTTTGGGATAAGAAACTGGTGGTGCAGTGGTTAGAATGCAGGACTGCAGGCTACTCCAGGCCACTGCCGGCTGCCGGCAGTTCGATCCTGACCAGCTTAAGGTTGACTCGGCCTTCCTTCCTTCCGAAGTGGGTAAAATGAGGACCCAGATTGTTGGGGGCATGTGGCTGACTCTGTAAAACGCTTAGAGAGGGCTGGAAAGCATTGTGAAGCAGTCTATAAGTCTAAGTGCTATTGTATCTATGTCTCATCTCCATGTCTATCTGTCTCTCTCTCTCTGTCTGTGTCTCTGTCTTGTCTATCTATCTATCTATCTATCTATCTATCTATCTATCTATCTATCTATCTATCTATCATCAGAATGCAGTATTGCAGGCTGACATTGCCCACTGCCAGCAGTTCGATCGTGACCGGCTCAAAGTTGACTCAGCCTTCCCTCCCTCTGAGGTGGGTAAAATGAGGACCCAGGTTGTTGGGGGCAAGAGGCTGACTCAGTAGACCGCTTAGAGAGAGATGGAAAGCACTGGGAAGCGGTCTATAAGTTTTAAGTGCTATTACTATAGGTTTGTTCTTCCTTTTCCTTTCCTTTCCTCCTTTCCTTCATTCCTTCCCAGGGGTTAGAATGCAATATTGCAGGCTAACTCTGCTCACTGCCGGCAGTTCGATCCTGACTGGCTCAAGGTTGACTCAGCCTTCCCTCCTTCCAAGGTGGGTAAAACGAGGACCCAGATTGTTGTGGGCAATAGGCTGACATTTATAAACTGCTTAGAGAGGGTTGTAAAGCACCGTGAAGCGGTCTATAAGTCTAAGCGCTGTTGCTATAAGCCCTCAGTGGAGCAGGGGGAAACCTTTGAAGGGAATTGCCTTGTGCAATGGAAATAAGATGGGAAAAAAAAAAACCAAGGAAATCATAAACACAGCAGGTTTTATGAGCAGAAGAGGAAGGATTTTCTCCTCCAAAGATGGGCGGTTGAATTCCGAGACTGAGCTCTCCAGCTGTAGGGCGTCTCTAGGACAATTTGTCGCGGGACAACTCACCACAGCACAAGAATTGCACTGCATTAGTCCTCGGTTTACAGCAGTTCCTTCAGTGACAGTTCAAAGTTACAGCCGCACTGGAAAAAAGTGACTTACGACCGTTTTTTCACACTTGTGACCATTGCAGCAATCCCCGTGGTCACGTGATGAAAAGTCAGAGGCCTGGCAACTGACTCGTATTTATGACGGTGTCCCAGGAGGATGTGATCCCCTTTTGCGACCTTCTGACAAGTAAAATCAACGGGGAAGGCAGATTTCGCTGAATGACCGGGTTACTAATTTAATCAACGGCAGGGACTCGCTTAACAACGGGGGCAAGAAAGGTCATCGAATCGGACAAAACTCCCTTAACAAATGTCTCACTTAGCAACAGAAATTTTGGGCTCCCTTGTGCTCGAGGACTTACGTATATTGTAATATCAAAGAAATGGTGGGACAGAATCATTGGAGAAAGGATGAAACGTGAATAGCCAAAATTAAAATATTTTTACAAATTATTTTCAATAATTAAAACTGAATTGTCTTGCAGAGTTGGCCCCAGCAATTTGGTACCAATAAAAGGGAATCTTTGTAGCTCAGGGGTGACATGAGGGGTCCTGGGTGCCCTCTGAGCTCGGTTGTTTTCTAGCAGACGTCTCATGACCCAACTAGGTAATGTCATCAGTGCCACAAGGGAATGGGGTTTGAGGAGAGGAGGAGAAGGAAAGGGAAAGAGGAGGAGGAGGAGCAGAGGGAGAAGGAAGGAGAAGTAGGATTGTTGGGTCCTTGGTGCTCTCTGAGCTGGCTTGTTTTCTTGCAGACGTCTCATGACCCAACTAGGTAACATCATCAGTGCCACAAGGGAATGAGGTTTGTGGAGAGCAGGAGGAGGAAAAGGGAAAGAGGAGGAGGAAGATTACTGTGGAGTCCTTGATGCCCTCTGAGCTTGGTTGTTTCCTTGCAGACAGTCTCATGATCCAAACTAGGTAACATCCTCAGTTGGCCACAACTGTTAACAGCAAGTTGGCCGCAACCCCTTCCGAGTTGCAGGGATTAAGATAAAGGAGCAGATTTCCCTCTGAGTTCCAGACATCAGCAACTAACAAACGGTCCATTTTTGTGTCTTTTCCAGCTGGCAAAGGAAGTTCCGTGGGAGGAAGAAGGGTCCTCTTTGCACTCTAGGATGGAGAGACCCCGTAGTGCATCTGAAACGCCAGAGTGGAAACAGCTGGATGGCAACGCGCTTTGGCTTTTAATACTACTTCAGGAGCCCAAATATATGGGAAAATCAGGAGTGACATACCCACCTGGAATGGATGAAGACGTGATTTTAAAAGCCAACTTAGTTTGAGGAATTCAAGATATGGAAGAGAAGCCATCAGTCATGTTTCAACTTCTACCCTCAAAACGACGCTATATAGATATAGACATAGATATATCATCAATTCAGGAAAGCCATTAAGACACAATAGGAATGTTTCAATGCCTTTTCAGGGCACAGGCCTCCTCATTACATCATCCCAGACAGTCCAGGCTTCAATCAAACTTAATTCAGACAACCTAAAAAGTTAGCTATGACCCCTGCATAGCCCTGGGAATCTGACAACCAATAGAATACATTTCTTGCACAGGAACAGGAAGCTCAAGAGTTGGTATAAAAAAGCCCCCATTTTAAACTACATGTGTTCAGCTGCCCTGGACCTCAAACCCACGTGGTCCTGTCCATCAATAAACCATCTATATTGACCTCACCCCTTATTTATTATATTTATTATATTGACATATATATATATATATTTATATGGACAAATATATATATATTATATTTGCTTTCGGAGATTTTCGCGGGGATTTGTATGTGGATCTTTGGTTCTTTGTGTTTTCTCTCACGTAGAGTTGGAAATATCTAGGCGACGTTTCGATGAAGTCTCATTCATCATCTTCAGGCTTGTGTCTTCGGCCTTGTGCTTCTCAGAGTGAAGATGATGAATGAGACTTCATCGAAACGTCGCCTAGATATTTCCAACTCTACGCGGGAGAAAACCCGAAGAACCAAAGATCCACATATATATATATATATATATATATATATATATATATATATATATATATATATATAATAAATACAATAATATATATATATATATTTATTATTATATTTATTATTATTATATTTATTATGTTTGTTATATAATGAAGTCAATATAATAAATATGTATATAATCATATTTATTATATTGACCTCACCCCTTTCCTAAGAGGCCTGTAGGGGGCGTGCATAAGTGGACCAACGTGCCTACCATCCCTGTCCTATTGTTTCTTTTTATTTTCTATATGTATCCATTTCATGTACTTATAACTATGTTTATACTTATACCTGTCATCTTATAATCGCTTGGCAAAATAAATTAAGTAAATAAATAAATAAATAAAATCTTTCCAATCAGCCTTCATGTTTCCAGTGTCTTTCTCTCCACCTGGAACTGAACCCAGATGGATTTTTTCTTCCAACACTTATAAAAACAACCTGGTGTGTTTTGTTTTGCTCAGGTCGTCTTTTTAATTAATCACACATTCATTATATCACTTTTAATAATCCTGTAAGTATTGATAAGGGCCTTTCTGGAGATCTAGATATTGATAATACCTTGGGTCCCCAAACCCTCCTCTCCCCGGGGCCGTAGGGGGCTGCGGTCCCTTCAGAACCGTTCAAAGCACAACTGGAGAGGGGGAAGGAGGGGAGGAAAAGGAACGAGGGAAGCAGAGGGGAGAAGGCCATTTTCTCCACCATAGCGCCTTGTGTGTGAGTTTCAAGACATAACCTTAGAATGACAAAGCACTTTGCACCTGTAGCAACACATCTTTTCCTTCTCTACCTGCTGACATTCTTGCTTGAGACGTGCTCTGCCAGATATATTGACAACCATGATTAAATTTAATGGTGATGCGGGGTGTGGCAAAATTCACAGAAATAACGTTCACCCAGGAAACCCTTGATATTTTTGATGGCATAGTGATGATCGTTACGTAACAATATTTTTTTTTTGCTGTGGGCGACCTGTGACAAAAAAACCTCCATCCATCCTGCAGATAAAACAAGATCTTTATAGTGACCCCTAAATCTTCTTCAAAGAGGTGCATCTGAGAAAAGTTAACCATGTTTTTTGTGGAAATACCCTAACCCTAACCCTTGAGCATTGAAATCTACTAGGTGCTGTCGTTTTTTTCCTCCAGTACTTTGGTGGGCAGCACAGTGCTTAACTTCCTAATCAGAGCTAGCCATCTTCGATGGGATACATTTCTTACACAGGAACAGGAACCAGTAAGGTGGGGTCCAACTGAGGGTATCCAACCAAGGGTCTCTCAGCATCTTGCTCCTTCTTCTCTTCCTTCATCCAGCATCTTGAAGCCTGTGATCGTCCCTTTCACTTTGGAGCGCCAAGCCATGGGCTCTTGCTGCCCACCATTAAACCGTCTTTCCGAACAGCCTCCATGCTTCCAGTGTCTTTTTCCCCATTTGGGAATTGAACCCAGGAGGATGGTTTCTTCCAGCAAGAGAAAGGAGGAAACGGTTCAAATCTGGGTCAATTTCTTTCACTTTCAGGAGGCCAAGGCATCGTGTATCAAAAGTGCCCCCTTTTGTAACATCTGAGCAAAAGTCTTAGAAAGGAAAGCAAGTCCTGTTTTGTTTTGGTTTTTTGTTTTCAAAAAGAAACCGGGGGGAAAATTAACAAATTCAATGTTTGCGCAAGACAATAAAACCCAGCAAGATTGTAAAGTGGCAGGAAAAGTGCAAGGAAAACACAAAAACACCCCACAAAAAGGAGGGGGGGGGCTTTGATTTTAGGTGCAAAGCAGGCTAATGGGATCTGAAGTCCAAAGCACTTTCTATAGTGTGTGTGTGTGTAAAAATCACACAATTTCACATAATCATATAATTTCATTTTTTAATTTATTAATTTTTCAGATTTTCTTTAAAACGGTGAGTATTTTGAGCAGGGCCAGCTGTTGCAAGAAGGGGTGATCCCTACCAACATTCCTCCCTCCCCCCCCCGGAAATGGCTGATGGGACCTGTAATCCAAAGCCATCCCCAGTACGGGTAGTCCTCGAGCTACAACCACAATTCAGCCCTAAATTTATGTTGCTAAGTGAAACATTTAAGTGAGTTTTTGCCCCATTTTATGACCTTTCTTGCCATCGTCGCTAAGCAAATCCCTGAAGTTGTTAAGTATGTTAAGCATGGCTGTTAAGTCAGTCCGGCTTCCCCATTGATTTGGCTTGTCAGAAGGTCGCAAAAGGCGATCATATGACCCCAGGATGCTGCAGCCGTCGTAAATGTGAGTCAGTGGCCAAGCATCTGAATCTTGATCATGTAACCATGGGGATGCTGCAACGGTCACAAGTGTGAAATAAACCACAAGTCACACACACACACATACTATAGGAAATGCCTTGGACTTCAGATCCCATTCAATGCCATTGTAACTTTGAACAGTCACTAAATGAACTGTTGTAAGTCGAGGCCAAGACTCCCTCTGATCTCTGCAAGAATAATAAGAGATAATTTAAAAACTTGGACCTTCGCAATGGGGCGGGGGGGAGGCAGCCTTCCAACTGAAGAAAAGCTAAAGGGACTTCAGCGTCTCCAGCAAAAGGGATGGTTGCTGGCTGGCTGGTAGGCGCATAGGATTTGTAGTCCTCCAAAGGGTTCCCAGATGGGATGAAACCGAGACGAGAAGGCATTGCACCATGAATACTAACTATTCAAAATGGACAGTGATTTATGTGTGTGTGTGTGGATAGATAGATAGATAGATAGATAGATAGATAGATAGATAGATAGATAGATAGATAGATAGATAGATAGATAGATAGGTGATTGATGGGTGGATGATGAATAGATGATAGATGATACACAGAGACATATAGCTAGCTAGATGATAAGACGATAGATGATAAAGACAAACATGATAGATCATACAGATAGCTAGATGATAGACAGATAGCTAGACAAATGATAGCTAGACAGATGATAAATAGACAGACAGATAGCTAGATAGATGATAGACAGATGATAGACAGATAGATGATACAGACAGATAGCTGGACGAATGATAGACAGAGGATAGATAATAGACAGACAGACAGCTATATAGATAGATAGCTAAATGATAGACAGATAGCTAGATAGATGATAGACAGATGATAGACAGATAGCTAGATAGATGATAGACAGATAGTTAGATGATACAGACAGATAGCTAGACAGAAGATAGATAGACAGAGGATAGATGGACGATAGACAGACAGATATTCTTTTGAGAGCCGGCAACAGAGTTTCATCTTAATGTGGGCCAGGTGACTTAAAACTGACTTATCAATCTCATCTTATTGGACACACTCTGACACACGTGCTCACTCAGACCGCGTGCTGACCGCCAACCGCCCTCACCTGTGAGGCCGCGGCACACCTGTCCGTGATTAGCCACGTACCTTTCCCTCCCAGCGCTCTGGGACCTCCTCCCGCGCCCAGCACGGCTGCGATTGGCTGCTTTGGAAACCCGCCCCCTCGGATTGGCTGAGCGGCTTCTCTCCTCCGAGGGGTGGGAACGCTTTAAAAAGTCCGCGGGCTCCTCAGGCTGAGGCAAAAGTGCGAGCGCGCTGCAGAAGTACCACCTGCCGCCGCCGCCTCGTCTCTTTCCCCTCTCGAAAGAGACGATGCTGCGGGCCGTGGGGGAGCAAACCCATCTCTCTCTACGGCGCCTCCGCAGCCGAAGGGCTTCGCAGATTACATGACCGCCTCTTGCACACTGAGGTAATCCTAGTTTGAGGCTCTTAGACGTTGTAGGATGCAGAAGGGAGCTAATGAAATAGCCTATTCTCAGGGAAAAAGGACTGCGCCTGAGGTAATTTTAGCCTATTCTCAGGGAGTAAGTACTGTGCCTGAGGTACTTTTAGCCTATTCTCAGGTAGAAAGGCTGGCACCTGAGGTAATTTTAGTCTATTCTCAGGGAGTAAGTACTGTGCCTGAGGTAATTTTAGTCTATTCTCAGGTAGTAAGGCTGGCACCTGAGGTAATTTTAGTCTATTTTCAGGTAGTAAGGCTGGCACCTGAGGTAATTTTAGCCTATTCTCAGGTAGTAAGGCTGGCACCTGAGGTAATTTTAGTCTATTCTCAGGGAGTAAGTACTGTGCCTGAGGTAATTTTAGTCTATTCTCAGGTAGTAAGGCTGGCACCTGAGGTAATTTTAGTCTATTCTCAGGTAGTAGGGCTGGCACCTGAGGTAATTTTAGTCTATTCTCAGGGAGTAAGCACTGTGCCTGAGGTAATTTTAGCCTATTCTCAAAGAGTAAGGCTGGCACCTGAGGTAATTTTAGTCTAGTCTCAGGGACTAAGGACTCTGCCTGAGGTAATTTTAGTCTATTCTCAGGGACTAAGGACTGTGCCTGAGGTAATTTTAGTCTATTCTCAGCTACTAAGGACTGTACCTGAGGTAATTTTAGCCTATTCTCAAGGAGTAAGGCTGGCACCTGAGGTAATTTTAGCCTATTCTCAAGGAATAAGGACTGTGCCTGAGGTAATTTTAGTCTATTCTCAGGGACTAAGAACTGTGCCTGAGGTATTTTTAGCCTATTCTCAGGGAGTAAGGACTGTGCCTGAGGTATTTTTAGCCTTTTCTCAGGGAGTAAGGCTGGCACCTGAGGTAATTTCAGCCTATTCTCTGGGAGTAAGGCTGGCACCTGAGGTAATTTTAACCAGGATGTATATTTCCTTAGGAACCTGAGGTAATACCTCAAGGGTGTCTTCTTTCAAGGATTCCCAACACCACAACTCACCTCTGGTGATTTACCTCAATCCTAGTTTCCCTGAGGGAAATAAGGCAAACTTTCTGGGTGCTGAATAATTTTGAGTTTTTAGGAGTAAAATACGGGTGGAGTCTGAGGTAATCTTGGTTTGTCCTGCTCAAAGGAGCAAACCAAACATAGATGAGTAAAAGTAGCTTAAAAGGAGGAATGAAGCTGAGGCCATTTTAGCCAAATGCAGCTAAAAGGGCTAAACTGCCACAGGTGTTAGTGTTTAAAGTGTTGGTGGTTAAATTAGCTTAAAGGCAAGATTGCTTCAGCTCCTCTAGCTGACTTTACTTTCTTGAACAAAGTTCATTTCTTGGGACCTGAGGAAGAAATTTTAGCCCAGGTTCAAGTTCTTAAAAGAAAACATGTAGAGGAGTAGCTACTTCAAATAATTAAAGGTGTAAAAGTTGAACTTCAGGTCCAGGAGTTTTCTGCTGTCTTGAAATAAAGTCAAATCTTGAGGCCTGAGGTAATTTTTAGCCAAAGCTTAAGTTCTTAGAGTAAAATACTGGTGGAACCTGAGGTGTAATCTCAGCCATGTCCTTTTAAAAGGACCAACATACCACAGATGAGTCATAATTAAAAACAGCTTTACAGGTAAAAATTGCTTTAGGAGCTGGCCTTGCTTTCAGGAATAAAGTGAGTTTTTGGGACCTGAGGTAATTTAAGTCAAAGGCTCAAGTTCTTAAATTCCTTGGCCAACTAAAGTATACATAAACATGTGGAGGACTAGCTACTTCAAGTAAAGGCAACGTTTGACTAAACTTAGTTCAAGTCCAGGAGTTGACCTTGTTATCAGAAAGTCAATTCTTGGGACGTGAGGTAATTCCAGCCAAGGCTTAAACAAAACATGTAAAGGACTAGCTACTTCAAGGAATCAATGGCAAAAGTTACCTAAACTTGCATCAGGGTCCAGGAGCTGACCTTGACTTTCTTGCAGGAAAGTAAACTTTCAGGGCCTAAGGCAATTTTAGGGATGCCTTCCTGTTCCTGGAGAGTAAGAGAAACTCTGGAGCTGGAGGTCATATCTTTGGGAACAGTAAAACCTGTGGGTGGGTCTTGAGGTATTCTCAAGGGCACAGCAATTCAAGGTATCTTGCCTTTTTTCACTCTTAGGATAAAGAACAGAAAAGCACCCACCTTTGTAAAATGGATGAATTGGTTTTGTAGTCTCTGAACAACAGTTGGTCATTTGGTGATGTTGATTTTTTTAATTATTATTATTATTTGAAAGGCACTCTACGTGAAGGGAATCACAACAGACAAGCAGTCGAAGACATCAAAGGTAAGTCCGGTTTATTAACTTCCCAGTGCTGTATTTTCCCAAGAAGCCTGACAGGTACCATTGGCAACATGAGGTTAATTATGGCAAAAAAAACCCAAAAAACCTTTGGGCCTTGCTGAAGTAACAATGTATGTAAAACATAAAAATTTCTTCCAGTCTCTGATGCTCAGACAGAATGAGCCTGGCAGACGGCCGCTGCCAATCTCATTCAACTAGAGACTCACACTGGACAGCTTCCCTTTCCATCCCTGAATGAGCAGTGAGGGCACTCACTCAGTTGCAAGCCTCCCCCAGTCCCTGAGGACCCCCTCAGTACTCCGACTGGAAGGGAATCCTTTTGGATCACCTCCCTCCCACCTCCTCTTTCTTAGAGAGAATGCCAGAACCAGTCAGACTTCTTAAAACTGAAAGTAAAGCTGGTGATAAACTTTAATAGGATGCTGTATACAAATGAGAATATGTGTGGCTTATGGTTGAAATGAAAAGTCCTTGGTGTTCTCTGAGCTTGGAAGTTTCTTTTGCAGATGTTTCATTGCTAGGAGAGGGTGGGGTTTCTTGTAAGCCTGTGTTCTAGTGGTCGCAGCTTCAGTGTTGGGTTGAGGAGGTCTTTGGGTCCTTTTGATTCCTTTTGGGCTTGTAGATGGTCCATTTCATAACTTTTGCTCCACTTGGTGTAATACACGATGGTCACTTTCCCAGTTGAAGCTATGGTTGAGTTTTCCCATTGTAGTTTGATTCATAGTTGGTGCTATGATTGATAATGGATTCTATAGTTTCCTTGCCTGGCGGAATCTGGCCATGGCAATGGTCCTCAGAACCAGACAGAAAGCCTCAACGGGCCTTTTCATGGTAGGTGGGGCTGTTCTGGAGAATTATAGATTCTATACTTTCTTTGCCTGGCAGAATTTGGCCATGGCAATGGTCCTCAGAACCAGACAGAAAGCCTCAACGGGCCTTTTTCATGGTAGGTGGGGCTGTTTTGAGGATTATAGATTCTATAATTTTCTTGCCTGGCGGAATTTGGCCATGGCGATGCTTCTCAGAATCAGACAGAAAGCCTCAACGGGCCTTTTCATGGTAGGTGGGGCTATTCTGAAGGATTATAGATTTTACAGTTTCCTTGTCTAGTGTAATTTGGCCATGGCGATGGTACTTAGAACAGGAAAACAGAGCTGGGCTAAGCGTGACTGTTGGCTGATAATAGAGTTTAGAGTTTTGCTGCCTGGCATGACTTTGGTCATGGCAATGATTCTTAGAACCAGAGCGAAAGCCTCAATGTCCCTTTTTAATCAGTGATGGGATTCAAAATTTTTTACTACTGGTTCTGTGAGCGTGGCTTGGTGTGTGTGGTGTGACTTGGTAGGTGTGGCAGGGGAAGGATACTGCAAAATCCCCATTCTCTCCCCACCCCACTAACCTGCTTTCCAGCTCCGTTCTCCTGTGCAGGGCAACAAAAGAAGACCCAGCCAATGAGCCAGGACTCGGAAGGCAGAGAAGAAATGGGGGCGGGGCCAGTCAGAGGTAGTATTCCAAACTATTCAAAATTTCGGCTACCGGTTCTCCTGAACTGGTCAGAACCTGCTGAATACCACCTCTATTTTTAATGCTAGGTGGGGCTGTGGATGGAGAATAGATTTTAGATTTTTGCTGCCTGGCATAACTTTGCCCATGGCGATGGTTGTTAGAACCAGAAAACCGAGCTGAACAGCCCATTTTAAGGCTACACGTGGTTGTTGGCTGGTGATAGATTTTAGAGTTTTGCTGCCTGGCGTAACTTTGGCCATGGCGATGGTTCTTAGAACCAGAAAACCGAGCTGACCAGCCCACTTTAAGGCTAGACGTGGCTGTTGGCTTTTAATAGATTTTAGATTTTTGCTGCCTGGCGTAACTTTGGCCACGGCGATGGTTCTTAGAACCAGAAAACCGAGCTGTCCAGCCCACTTTAATGCTAGACGTGGCTGTTGGCTGGTGATAGATTTTAGAGTTTTGCTGCCTGGCGTAACCTTGGCCATGGCAATGGTTGTTAGAACCAGAAAACCAAGCTAACCAGCCCACTTTAAGGCTAGACGTGGCTGTTGGCTGGTGATAGATTTTAGATTTTTGCTGCCTGGCGTAACCTTGGCCATGGCAATGGTTTTAGAACCTGAAAAACTAGCTGACCAGCCCACTTTAAGGCTAGACGTGGCTGTTGGCTGGTGATAGATTTTAGAGTTTTGCTGCCTGGCGTAACTTTGGCCATGGCGATGGTTCTTAGAACCAGAAAACCGAGCTGACCAGCCCACTTTAAGGCTAGACGTGGCTGTTGGCTGGTGAAAGATTTTAGATTTTTGCTGCCTGGCGTAACTTTGGCTATGGCGATGGTTGTTAGAACCTGAAAACCTAGCTGACCAGCCCACTTTAAGGCTAGACGTGGCTATTGGCTGGTGATAGATTTTAGAGTTTTGCTGCCTGGCGTAACTTTGGCCATGGCGATGGTTGTTAGAACCAGAAAACTGAGCTGACCAGCCCACTTTAAGGCTAGACGTGGCTGTTGGCTGGTGATAGATTTTAGATTTTTGCTGCCTGGCGTAACTTTGGCCATGGCGATGGTTCTTAGAACCAGAAAACCTAGCTGACCAGCCCACTTTAAGGCTAGACGTGGCTGTTGGCTGGTGATAGATTTTAGAGTTTTGCTGCCTGGTGTAACTTTGGCCATGGCGATGGTTCTTAGAACCAGAAAACCTAGCTGACCAGCCCACTTTAAGGCTAGACGTGGCTGTTGGCTGGTGATAGATTTTAGAGTTTTGCTGCCTGGTGTAACTTTGGCCATGGCGATGGTTGTTAGAACCAGAAAACCTAGCTGACCAGCCCACTTTAAGGCTAGACGTGGCTGTTGGCTGGTGATAGATTTTAGATTTTTGCTGCCTGGCGTAACTTTGGCCATGGCGATGGTTGTTAGAACCAGAAAACCGAGCTGACCAGCCCACTTTAAGGCTAGACGTGGCTGTTGGCTGGTGATAGATTTTAGATTTTTGCTGCCTGGCGTAACTTTGGCCATGGCGATGGTTCTTAGAACCAGAAAACCGAGCTGACCAGCCCACTTTAAGGCTAGACGTGACTGTTGGCTGGTGATAGATTTTAGATTTTTGCTGCCTGGCGTAACTTTGGCCATGGCGATGGTTGTTAGAACCTGAAAACCTAGCTGACCAGCCCACTTTAAGGCTAGACGTGGCTGTTGGCTGGTGGTAGATTTTAGAGTTTTGCTGCCTGGCGTAACTTTGGCCATGGCGATGGTTCTTAGAACCAGAAAACCGAGCTGACCAGCCCACTTTAAGGCTAGACGTGGCTGTTGGCTGGTGATAGATTTTAGATTTTTGCTGCCTGGCGTAACTTTGGCCATGGCGATGGTTGTTAGAACCAGAAAACCGAGCTGACCAGCCCACTTTAAGGCTAGACGTGGCTGTTGGCTGGTGATAGATTTTAGAGTTTTGCTGCCTGGCGTAACTTTGGCCATGGCGATGGTTGTTAGAACCAGAAAACCGAGCTGACCAGCCCACTTTAAGGCTAGACGTGGCTGTTGGCTGGTGATAGATTTTAGAGTTTTGCTGCCTGGCGTAACTTTGGCCATGGCGATGGTTGTTAGAACCAGAAAACCGAGCTGACCAGCCCACTTTAAGGCTAGACCTGGCTGTTGGCTGGTGATAGATTTTAGATTTTTGCTGCCTGGCGTAACTTTGGCCATGGCGATGGTTGTTAGAACCAGAAAACCGAGATGACCAGCCCACTTTAAGGCTAGACGTGGCTGTTGGCTGGTGATAGATTTTAGAGTTTTGCTGCCTGGCGTAACTTTGGCCATGGCGATGGTTCTTAGAACCAAAAAACCGAGCTGACCAGCCCACTTTAAGGCTAGACGTGGCTGTTGGCTGGTGATAGATTTTAGTGTTTTGCTGCCTGGCGTAACTTTGGCCATGGCGATGGTTCTTAGAACCAGAAAACCGAGCTGACCAGCCCACTTTAAGGCTAGACGTGGCTATTGGCTGGTGATAGATTTTAGATTTTTGCTGCCTGGCGTAACTTTGGCCATGGCGATGGTTCTTAGAACCAAAAAACCGAGCTGACCAGCCCACTTTAAGGCTAGACGTGGCTGTTGGCTGGTGATAGATTTTAGAGTTTTGCTGCCTGGCGTAACTTTGGCCATGGCGATGGTTCTTAGAACCAGAGAGAAAACCTCAACGGCCCTTTTTAAAGGTAGGTGGAGCTGTTGTTGGAAAACAGATTTTAGAGTTTTGCTTCCTAGCGTAATTTGGCCATGGTTCCTGGAGCCAGAAGAGCGAGCTCAACGACTTTGTGAAGACTTTGCAGCTGAAGACTTTGTGCGTTGGACCACGTTGGACCCTGTTGAACTGCGCCATAGCCTCTTACTTCAGGTAATTCTGGCAGAGACTCTTAGATGTTGTGCGATGGGAGTGCTATTTCTCAGGGAGCAATTATAGCACCTGTGGTAAGTTTGGGAACAGTAGAAAGTGTGGGTCTGAGGTATACTCAAGGGCACAACATTAAGCACGTAAAAGCCCCTTTTTGAAATGGTAGAATTGTTTTTCTAATCTTCGGACATCAGGTGGAGATTTGGTGGTGATGATTTTTTGTTTCATTTCAGAGGCAATCGCTGAGTAAAATCAGTCAAAACTGAAGACATCAAAGGTAAGTCACTGGTTTCATTAACTACACAGCACCACATTTAGCCAAGAAGCCTGACAGGTACCATTGGCAACGTGGGATTAATTATGGTAATAAAAACACCTTTGGGCCTTGCTGAAGTACAGATGTATGTAAAGCATATACTTTTCTACCTGACCTCTCCTGCTTGGGGAGGTAATTCAGTTCCTGAGCTTCCAGTCTCTGACGCTGGACTGAATGAGCCAGGCAGAGGAACGCTGCGTGTCTCATTCAATCCCTGAACACAGCCACATGCACACCAACCCCCACATGCAGAAACACAGACGCAGAGACCTGGGAGTCTCGCACAGGATGGCCTTCCACTGGGTGACCCTTCCAAGTCACTGAGCGAGCACCGAGGGCGAATCAGCCTGGAGGAGTGGAGCGGGCTCAGCTGCAAGCCTCCCCCAGACCCTGAGGACCCCCTCAGTACTCCGACTGGAAGGGAATCCTTGTGGATCACCTCCCTCCCACCTCCTCCTTCTTGGAGAGAATGCCGGGACCAGTCAGACTTCTTAAAACTGAAAGTAAAGCTGGTGATAAACTTTAATAGGATGCTGTATACAAATGAGAATATGTGTGGCTTATGGTTGAAATGAAAAGTCCTTGGTGTTCTCTGAGCTTGGAAGTTTCTTTTGCAGATGTTTCATTGCTAGGAGAGAGTGGTCGCAGCTTCAGTGTTGGGTTGAGGAGGTGTTTGGGTCCTTTTGATTCCTTTTGGGCTTGTAGATGGTCCATTTCATAACTTTTGCTCCACTTGGTTTAATACACGATGGTCACTTTCCCAGTTGAAGCTATGGTTGAGTTTTCCCATTGTAGTTTGATTCATAGTTGGTGCTATGATTGATAATGGATTCTATAGTTTCCTTGCCTGGCGGAATTTGGCCATGGCGATGGTCCTGAGAACCAGACAGAAAGCCTCAACGGGCCTTTTTCATGGTAGGTGGGGCTGTTTTGAGGATTATAGATTCTATAATTTTCTTGCCTGGCGGAATTTGGCCAAGGCAATGGTCCTCAGAACCAGACAAAAAGCCTCAACGGGCCTTTTTCATGGTAGGTGGGGCTGTTTTGAGGATTATAGATTCTATAATTTCTTGCCTGGCGGAATTGGCCATGGCGATGGTTCTCAGAATCAGAAAGAAAGCCTCAACGGGCCTTTTTCATGGTAGGTGGGGCTGTTTTGAGGATTATAGATTCTATAATTTTCTTGCCTGGTGGAATTTGGCCATGGCGATGGTCCTCAGAACCAGACAGAAAGCCTCAACGGGCCTTTTTCATGGTAGGTGGGGCTGTTGAGGTTATAGATTCTATAATTTTCTTGCCTGGCGGAATTTGGCCATGGCGATGGTCCTCAGAACCAGACAGAAAGCCTCAACGGGCCTTTTCATGGTAGGTGGGGCTGTTTTGAGGATTATAGATTCTATAATTTTCTTGCCTGGCGGAATTTGGCCATGGCAATGGTCCTCAGAACCAGACAGAAAGCCTCAACGGGCCTTTTTCATGGTAGGTGGGGCTGTTTTGAGGATTATAGATTCTATAATTTTCTTGCCTGGTGGAATTTGGCCATGGCGATGGTTCTCAGAATCAGAAAGAAAGCCTCAACGGGCCTTTTTCATGGTAGGTGGGGCTGTTTTGAGGATTATAGATTCTATAATTTTCTTGCCTGGCGGAATTTGGCCATGGCGATGGTTCTCAGAATCAGAAAGAAAGCCTCAACGGGCCTTTTTCATGGTAGGTGGGGCTGTTTTGAGGATTATACATTCTATAATTTTCTTGCCTGGCGGAATTTGGCCATGGCGATGGTCCTGAGAACCAGACAGAAAGCCTCAACAGGTCTTTTCATGGTAGGTGGGGCTGTTTTGAGGATTATAGATTCTATAATTTTCTTGCCTGGCGGAATTTGGCCATGGCGATGGTCCTCAGAACCAGACAGAAAGCCTCAACGGGCCTTTTCATGGTAGGTGGGGTGTTCTGGAGAATTATAGATTCTATACTTTCTTTGCCTGGCAGAATTTGGCCATGGCGATGGTTCTCAGAATCAGACAGAAAGCCTCAACGGGCCTTTTTCATGGTAGGTGGGGCTGTTCTGAAGGATTACAGATTTTATAGTTTCCTTGTCTAGTGTAATTTGGCCATGGCGATGGTCCTCAGAACCAGACAGAAAGCCTCAACGGGTCTTTTCATGGTAGGTGGGGCTGTTTTGAGGATTATAGATTCTATAATTTTCTTGCCTGGCGGAATTTGGCCATGGCGATGGTCCTCAGAACCAGACAGAAAGCCTCAATGGGCCTTTTCATGGTAGGTGGGGTGTTCTGGAGAATTATAGATTCTATACTTTCTTTGCCTGGCAGAATTTGGCCATGGCGATGGTCCTCAGAACCAGACAGAAAGCCTCAACGGGCCTTTTCATGGTAGGTGGGGCTGTTCTGGAGAATTATAGATTCTATAGTTTCCTTGCCTGGCGGAATCTGGCCATGGCGATGGTCCTGAGAACCAGACAGAAAGCCTCAACGGGCCTTTTTCATGGTAGGTGGGGCTGTTTTGAGGATTATAGATTCTATAATTTTCTTGCCTGGCGGAATTTGGCCATGGCGATGGTCCTCAGAACCAGACAGAAAGCCTCAACGGGCCTTTTCATGGTAGGTGGGGCTGTTTTGAGGATTATAGATTCTATAATTTTCTTGCCTGGTGGAATTTGGCCATGGCGATGGTTCTCAGAATCAGACAGAAAGCCTCAACGGGCCTTTTTCATGATAGGTGGGGCTGTTCTGAAGGATTACAGATTTTATAGTTTCCTTGTCTAGTGTAATTTGGCCATGGCGATGGTACTTAGAACAGGAAAACAGAGCTGGGCTAGGCGTGACTGTTGGCTGATAATAGAGTTTAGAGTTTTGCTGCCTGGCATGACTTTGGTCACGGCAATGATTCTTAGAACCAGAGCGAAAGCCTCAATGTCCCTTTTTAATCAGTGATGGGATTCAAAATTTTTTACTACTGGTTCTGTGAGCGTGGCTTGGTGTGTGTGGTGTGACTTGGTAGGTGTGGCAGGGGAAGGATACTGCAAAATCCCCATTCTCTCCCCACCCCACTAACCTGCTTTCCAGCTCCGTTCTCCTGTGCAGGGCAACAAAAGAAGACCCAGCCAATGAGCCAGGACTCGGAAGGCAGAGAAGAAATGGGGGCGGGGCCAGTCTGAGGTAGTATTCCAAACTATTCAAAATTTCGGCTACCGGTTCTCCTGAACTGGTCAGAACCTGCTGAATACCACCTCTATTTTTAATGCTAGGTGGGGCTGTTGATGGAGAATAGATTTTAGATTTTTGCTGCCTGGCGTAACTTTGGCCATGGCGATGGTTCTTAGAACCAGAAAACCGAGCTGACCAGCCCACTTTAAGGCTAGACGTGGCTGTTGGCTGGTGATAGATTTTAGATTTTTGCTGCCTGGCGTAACCTTGGCCATGGCGATGGTTCTTAGAACCAGAAAACCGAGCTGACCAGCCCACTTTAAGGGTAGACGTGGCTGTTGGCTTTTAATAGATTTTAGATTTTTGCTGCCTGGCGTAACTTTGGCCATGGCGATGGTTCTTAGAACCAGAAAACCAGCTGACCAGCCCACTTTAAGGCTAGACGTGGCTGTTGGCTGGTGATAGATTTTAGATTTTTGCTGCCTGGCGTAACTTTGGCCATGGCGATGGTTCTCAGAACCAGAAAACCGAGCTGACCAGCCCACTTTAAGGCTAGACGTGGCTGTTGGCTGGTGATAGATTTTAGATTTTTGCTGCCTGGCGTAATTTTGGCCATGGCGATGGTTCTTAGAACCAGAAAACCGAGCTGAACAGCCCACTTTAAGGCTAGACGTGGCTGTTGGCTGGTGATAGATTTTAGATTTTTGCTGCCTGGCATAACTTTGGCCATGGCGATGGTTCTCAGAACCAGAAAACCGAGCTGACCAGCCCACTTTAAGGGTAGACGTGGCTGTTGGCTGGTGATAGATTTTAGATTTTTGCTGCCTGGCGTAACTTTGGCCATGGCGATGGTCCTCAGAACCAGAAAACCGAGCTGACCAGCCCACTTTAAGGCTAGACGTGGCTGTTGGCTGGTGATAGATTTTAGATTTTTGCTGCCTGGCGTAACTTTGGCCATGTCAATGGTTCTTAGAACCAGAAAACCGAGCTGACCAGCCCACTTTAAGGGTAGACGTGGCTGTTGGCTGGTGATAGATTTTAGATTTTTGCTGCCTGGCGTAACTTTGGCCATGGCGATGGTTCTTAGAACCAGAAAACTGAGCTGACCAGCCCACTTTAAGGCTAGACGTGGCTGTTGGCTGGTGATAGATTTTAGATTTTTGCTGCCTGGCGTAACTTTGGCCATGGCGATGGTTCTTAGAACCAGAAAACCTAGCTGACCAGCCCACTTTAAGGCTAGACGTGGCTGTTGGCTGGTGATAGATTTTAGATTTTTGCTGCCTGGTGTAACTTTGGCCATGGCGATGGTTCTTAGAACCAGAAAACCAGCTGACCAGCCCACTTTAAGGGTAGACGTGGCTGTTGGCTTTTAATAGATTTTAGAGTTTTGATACCTGGCGTAACCTTGGCCATGGCGATGGTTCTTAGAACCAGAAAACCGAGCTGACCAGCCCACTTTAAAGCTAGACGTGGCTGTTGGCTTTTAATAGATTTTAGATTTTTGCTGCCTTGTGTAACTTTGGCCATGGCGATGGTTCTCAGAACCAGAAAACCTAGCTGACCAGCCCACTTTAAGGCTAGACGTGGCTGTTGGCTGGTGATAGATTTTAGATTTTTGCTGCCTGGCGTAACTTTGGCCATGGCGATGGTTCTCAGAACCAGAAAACCGAGCTGACCAGCCCACTTTAAGGCTAGACGTGGCTGTTGGCTGGTGATAGATTTTAGATTTTTGCTGCCTGGCGTAACTTTGGCCATGGCGATGGTTCTCAGAACCAGAAAACCGAGCTGACCAGCCCACTTTAAGGCTAGACGTGGCTGTTGGCTGGTGATAGATTTTAGATTTTTGCTGCCTGGCGTAACTTTGGCCATGGCGATGGTTCTCAGAACCAGAAAACCGAGCTGACCAGCCCACTTTAAGGCTAGACGTGGCTGTTGGCTGGTGATAGATTTTAGAGTTTTGCTGCCTGGCGTAACTTTGGCCATGGCGATGGTTCTTAGAACCAGAAAACCTAGCTGACCAGCCCACTTTAAGGCTAGACGTGGCTGTTGGCTGGTGATAGATTTTAGAGTTTTGCTGCCTGGCGTAACTTTGGCCATGGCGATGGTTCTTAGAACCAGAAAACCGAACTGAACGGCCCACTTTAAGGCTAGACGTGGCTGTTGGCTGGTGATAGATTTTAGATTTTTGCTGCCTGGCGTAACTTTGGCCATGGCGATGGTTCTCAGAACCAGAAAACTGAGCTGACCAGCCCACTTTAAGGCTAGACGTGGCTGTTGGCTGGTGATAGATTTTAGAGTTTTGCTGCCTGGCGTAACTTTGGCCATGGCGATGGTTCTTAGAACCAGAAAACCGAGCTGAACAGCCCACTTTAAGGCTAGACGTGGCTGTTGGCTGGTGATAGATTTTAGAGTTTTGCTGCCTGGCGTAACCTTGGCCATGGCGATGGTTGTTAGAACCAGAAAACCGAGCTGACCAGCCCACTTTAAGGCTAGACGTGGCTGTTGGCTGGTGATAGATTTTAGAGTTTTGCTGCCTGGCGTAACTTTGGCCATGGCGATGATTCTTAGAACCAGAAAACCGAGCTGACCAGCCCACTTTAAGGGTAGACGTGGCTGTTGGCTGCTGATAGATTTTAGAGTTTTGCTGCCTGGCGTAAGTTTGGCCATGGCGATGGTTCTTAGAACCAGAGAGAAAACCTCAACGGCCCTTTTTAAAGGTAGGTGGAGCTGTTGTTGGAAAACAGATTTTAGAGTTTTGCTTCCTAGCGTAATTTGGCCATGGTTCCTGGAGCCAGAAGAGCGAGCTCAACGACTTTGTGAAGACTTTGCAGCTGAAGACTTTGTGCGTTGGACCACGTTGGACCCTGTTGAACTGCGCCATAGCCTCTTACTTCAGGTAATTCTGGCAGAGACTCTTAGATGTTGTGCGATGGGAGTGCTATTCTCAGGGAGCAATTATAGCACCTGTGGTAAGTTTGGGAACAGTAGAAAGTGTGGGTCTGAGGTATACTCAAGGGCACAACATTAAGCACGTAAAAGCCCCTTTGTGAAATGGTAGAATTGTTTTTCTAATCTTCGGACATCAGGTGGAGATTTGGTGGTGATGATTTTTTGTTTCATTTCAGAGGCAATCGCTGAGTAAAATCAGTCAAAACTGAAGACATCAAAGGTAAGTCACTGGTTTCATTAACTACACAGCACCACATTTAGCCAAGAAGCCTGACAGGTACCATTGGCAACGTGGGATTAATTATGGTAATAAAAACACCTTTGGGCCTTGCTGAAGTACAGATGTATGTAAAGCATATACTTTTCTACCTGACCTCTCCTGCTTGGGGAGGTAATTCAGTTCCTGAGCTTCCAGTCTCTGACGCTGGACTGAATGAGCCAGGCAGAGGAACGCTGCGTGTCTCATTCAATCCCTGAACACAGCCACATGCACACCAACCCCCACATGCAGAAACACAGACGCAGAGACCTGGGAGTCTCGCACAGGATGGCCTTCCACTGGGTGACCCTTCCAAGTCACTGAGCGAGCACCGAGGGCGAATCAGCCTGGAGGAGTGGAGCGGGCTCAGCTGCAAGCCTCCCCCAGACCCTGAGGACCCCCTCAGTACTCCGACTGGAAGGGAATCCTTGTGGATCACCTCCCTCCCACCTCCTCCTTCTTGGAGAGAATGCCGGGACCAGTCAGACTTCTTAGCACTGAAAGTAAACATGGTGATGCATTTCAATGCAATGCTGTGCTCAGGACAGGACAACAGTTGTGGCTCCGGGTTGAAAGGAGGCGGTCTTGGTGCTCTCTGAGCTTAGGGGATTTCTTGCAGATGTTTCATTAGCAACAAGTGAAGTGCTAGGAGGGAAAGAGTTTGCTCTCAACTTACGTTTTAGTGGCTCCTTGTTTCCGTGTTGGTAGAAGCAGTCTTGAGGTTCTTTGGTTGAGTTATTTGTTATTTACAGGTTTGGAACTTCTTTGGCCATGATTTACTGAGTGTTAGTTTGATGTTAGCTTTTGGGCTTGTTGGTTGTTTCTTGAGGACAGAGCTGAACGGCCCACTTTAAGGTTAGGCGTGGCTGTTGGCTGGTAATAGGTTTTAGAGTTTCCCTGCCTAGAGTAATTTGGCCATGGCCATGGTCCTTAGAACCAGAGAGAAAGCCTCAGCTGCCCTTTTTAATGCTAGGTGGGGCTGTTGGCTGATGATAGAGTAGGTGGCGGGAGTAACTATGACTCTCTTAATGGAAGCATAGTTGCACGGCTTGGGCGCCTCCCCGTGGCGACCGCTGGAGAAGGTATGGATGGTGTCTCTGATCCTCCGTACTGGAGCTAAGATCCAAGCCACCCCACTGCAGGGCCAACCACCTTGTAGAGGGTTTGCTGACTAAAGTAATGAGTCCTAATCCCCCCCCGGACTTTCAGACTCCAGCAGTAGAGATGGGGGTGCCAGGGATGCCGGCCCCCAGAACAGAGTGGAAGATCCCAGCTTTCCCGTGCTTCTGTGGTCTCCGTTTCAAGATGAAACGGGCCTTCGGCAAACACCAGTCACACTGTCCCCCGGTAGAGGTGAATGTTGTCCTACCCACTAAGCCCTGGCATGGACCCTCAAGGACGATGAGGCCTTGTGACGTGAGGCATGCCAACAGGCTGTGGGAGGAAGAGGATGAGGAGGAAGGCACTCTCCACCCTTCTTGCCCCGCAGTTCCCAAGCCTTTCACAGGAAGCCATCAAAAAGCGTTTCCAGCTAACTGAACAGGTTCCACCAATAGACCCCCCCGGGAGAACAGACCCCCCCAGGGAGAACAGACCCCCCAGGGAGAACAGACCACCCAGAGAGAAAACCAGACCCTCCAGTGGTCACACCCCACCCCTCCTTCAGCCTCTCAACCGGTTGCGAACCCACGAACCTGACTCCACACCTGACCCGGCTGCCTCATGGAGACGTGCCCTCCTGGTAATTGCGGCAGGCCATTTCCAAGACGGGGGCCGAGGAGCTGAGCCAGGCTGCCCGAGACTTGCAGAGCAGGGAGATCAGGCGAAAGCAGTGGCGGGCTTGACTGAACCAACCGACTCCGTAGAGGAAACTGCGCTACCATCCAAAAACCCTGCAAGCACCAGCAACGTGATGCTGCCTCCACTGTGATGTCCAGGCTGCCCATTTGAACGGTAGGTGTGGCTGCTGATGGAGAATAGATTTTATAGTGTCCTTGCCCGGCGTAATTTGGCCACGGCTGTGGTTCTTAGAGTTTGAGAAGGCCCCACAATTGATTGCGGCGACAATTTCATGCCCACCTTAGCCTGAGCTATCCTGGGCATCCCTTCTCTTGCCCCCTCGCCACCGGTCAGCTATCCTTCCCCCCTGCACAGTCAGTTTCCCTTACTGGTCCTTTTGCTTAATAAATTGCCAGCCCAAATTGTGGCCCCTAGTGAGACAGCCTGGTGCATAGCGTTGCCTCGAATTGCCAAATGGGTGATATATAAAATTAACAAAATAGCAAGCGGTCATTTTCATCCTAATTATAAAGGTAAGTGTAATGACATTTTAGGTTTACGTTAAGGTGGATGAAATTGGGTTTTCTTTTGAGTTTTGGAGAAGAGGCTGCCAGAGTGTTCATTCTGAGGCTGGCTGCATACCTGAATCTGCCGTGACATTCTCTCATGTGCCAGACCATAATATCTTAACAGCTGCTTCTCCATCTGTCTCCCTTCTTTGGTGCTTCTTTGCAAACAGACCCTGGAAGGGTGTTTTGAGGACTCTCTTCAAAAGCAGGAGGCACCTTCTCTCTAGCTCAAAGACAGCCACGCTTAGAGGATCTCTGGTGGCCCTTCCAGCAGCTGATTTCAGAAACGGGGGGCTCTGCTGGGTGGCATCATGGAGAAGGACCGCCTGTTGCTTCGTACAGTCCTTGTGACCTTCAGTGTTCCAGGGAGCTTGACCAGCACAGGCCAGTCTTCATTCCATGGTAGGACTTCCACCTTGAATCCACCATGGGTGTTTGAACAGCTCTGTGGGCATGAAACCCTCCCTGTCATGGTCTTCTCTCCCTTCCTTCTTCCTCAGGTTTGGGTGGAAAGGCTTCTTGTGTTTCTGCTAACTCCGACGTTCTACGGAAGCCCAACCTAGATCAAGGCTTGCGACAGTTGACCCTTTGTCTCCGCTTCTTCACCGACTTGACCCGCAGCTCCTCTCCCTTCTCAGCTGCTTCCCGAGACCACGACAAGGAGGTTCTCCTCTTCCGAAACCCCAGGGGCTTCGAAATGTGGGTGGGTGGTGAGTGCGGCCTTTTCATGGTGCCCAACCCCTCAGGCAGGTCTACCATCCGTTGGGTTGCTGTTGGTACCGCTTGGGATTCCGCTCCTGGGATAGTCCAGCTTTGCCAAGGAAAGGGGCAGCCAGGAGCTCTGAGGTCCAGACAGACCTGATGGAGATGCTGGGTCAGGAACAGGCTTCCTGTGAAGGCTGCTTTGAGGTGAAACAGTCCTTTGTGGGAGAAGTAGCTGAGGCCTCTCTCTGGGATATAAGGTCTTGACTGCCAAAGACCCAGTTGCCTGGGGCCTCAAACCCATTGCTGGACTGGGCCTCGCTGAAGTTTCAAATCCAAGGTGACCTTCTGACAGAGCCCCCGTGAAGCCTTCAGTCCAAGAGGAGGGACAGGAGCGGTTTCAACAATATATCTAGCAGCAAACACTGGCCAAAGGGATTGTTTGTATTTTTCAAGTACAATGCACGTCTGTTATTTTTTCTACTGAAAATAGATCGATCTTTTTAACCAGCATTAATTATTAATTATTATGAAGAAATGATGAGCCAAATTTGAATTTTTAATCCTTATCTTGAACTAGGAAGGTTGGTGCATTTTGTTGAGCTTCGCTGTATGCACCAACCTTCCTAGTTCAAGATAAGGATTAAAAATTCAAATTTGTTTCAGTATAAATCTTTTTTCCATAGAGATTTCTAATCCTTGTGACTTTTCATACTTCAATTCATAGGAAACTTTCTGAAATGTGTCTTTGTGGGTGTTTAAAATCCTGCCGATTTTGATCAGTAATACTGTAATCTGGGGTGAAGGGACAGATTATTTACTATTTCTTGTAAAAAGAGGGATTTTCTGTCCTTTCGATATCTAGGTTCTTTCCCCCTAAGGCTATGCCTTAGAAAAATGGAGAACATTCTTTTTCTGTCCCCTGAGAAATTCTGTAAGAAAGAAATTATATACCGCTGGTGTTGTGTGGGTGGTCATCCAGACATATTTTATGTAACTCCTGGTCACTGTGTCTTCTAAACAAGTAAACAAATGGAACAGCCTCACTGGAAAATGCACTTCTGTCCTACAAGATCTTCTGTATAATAAAACCTGCTGTGTTTGTGATTTCCTTGTTGTGTCTTCATTTTGTTTCCATTGGGTGGGTATTTCAAATAATATTTTATGAGAAATATTCCCATGTTGACCCAAAATGGGCCACTGGAGGTGAGACTGGAGTCTTCATGTTCGTACAGAATTTGGCATCACGAAGCGTTTCATCCCTTCCCCTTGATAGGAAGGGTGGATTCCCTTCTCCCTCGTTTTATTAAATTGAGAGGCCAACTTCACTCCAAACAGTTGCAGGCAGCTTACAGTTTAAAGAGTATTTAAAGTGTTTGGAAAAAAAACCTACAAAACACACACATACATCACTTTAACAAGGAGAGATCCAAGGAGCTCAACAATCTTGCCCCTCGTGTGGGGCAGGAAGTTCCCTCTCATCCAGAAGAACAGTTGGGAGGGATTTTGGAGGCCTTCTAGCCAAACCCCCCCCCCCCCCCAATTTTGTGGTTGAGTCTTAAATCTTTGCACTCTGGAGGATGACGAGGAAGAAGAGGACTTGCTGGATGCCTACGCATCACCCTCAAAAGTAAGCAGGTAAAGGTGAGGTCGCGTATCTCCTTCAGGGTGACTTGTAGGAGGAGATCCCTTTGGGGACAAGGGCCCAAGAGTGACCCAAAACCTATTTTTATGGCTCAGCAACTGAAATCTTGGGATAGACTGCCTCTCAAACTGGAGGTTCTGTTCTAAGGATTGCAGCGAAGGTAAGCCCTTCTGGAAATGGCCTCTTGAGTTGGATAAAGCTTGTTCTGTGTTTCCCGCAGCCTCTTCCAGAAACTAAGATTCAGCGACATTTAACTGGCATTGGGGATATATATATAAAAGGAAAATGCCCATCGTGCATCATCACAAAATCTCCAGAACTGTAAAACCTACAAACTTGAAATTGGGCCCGTAGGTTCCTCTTGGCTTCTAGCGGCTCACTAAGAAAGGATTTTTCAAAATGACCCATCAGAGCATTTAATATTTCCTCTATTATTATTATTATTAACACGCTCTGATGCTAAGGAGTTCGACTCCCCCTCCACACCAGAAAAGGAATCTCTTCCAAATGCCAAAGACAAGTAGAGGAGTTTCAGTTTCACAGCAGCAACCAGCTTTAGTACAGAACCGTTGAGCTAAGCCACACCCAGGCTCCTTGCTGTCTCCTTGTTCACACAGCAAATACTGTTTCAGTTTCCAAACAGCCCTCAACTCTCAGACAGGATGCTAGCCAGATGAATACCGATGGATGCTGGTAGGCAGAGGCAGAATGTTTTTTCCCCTTATTTTCCTCCCCAAAACTAAGCTTGACCACATAATTTTGTAGCGAAGTATGGGTACTCTAGTTATTTATATTTAGAATTTCTGAGGGATATGTATGTGAGCTTGTTCCTTCTTTCCTTCCTTCCTCCCTTCCCCCTTTCCCATTTTTTTCTTCCCTCCCTCTCATTTCCATCTTTTCCTTCCTTTTCCTTTCTATTTCCTTCTTTTTTTCAACTTCCTTTTGAATCACTGTGTATTATTTAGCTGGTGATCTAGGAACGAAGGAGCTCAAACCAACGGCCCAGCTACCCACCCGAGCTACTAATATTCAAAGATATTTCATCTGTGAAGTGGGTTTTGCCCCATTTTATGACCTTTCCTGCCCTGTTTAAGTGGTTTTTCCATGGACCAGAGGAGGGCAGGGCTGGTTTCACGTGGTGCCTGCATCCCACAAGTGGGGCTTCACTTGTTCACACAACCTGGTTTGTGACATGCTGTGGATCAGTAACCGGTCAATGGACCAGGGGTTTGAGACCCCTGCTGTAAAGCACTATGAGGTGATATATAAGTCTAAGTGCTGTTGGTCATTCAGTCCCTGCTAAGTGCAGGATATGCTAAATATCATGGTTGAAAGGCAAAGAGAAAGTAGGAGTTTAGTAATTTGCAAACCCAGAGTAGGGAGTTGTACAGCAAGGCATACACAAAACCCCTTGGTGATTGTTGCAGGTTTCTAACCACCTTCCATACAACCGTAGGACATTTTGATGAAAACGTCACTCAAGTGAACCAAGGGGAAAAGAAAAAAAATAATTTTCTGGACTTTTAGCAGAAACTTTTGGACAGGAAAACCCCCCACACCAATGTCCACCCCACCCTTAAACTCATGCACAAAATGCTTGCAAGAGGGACATAGTTTGAAGATTGTGCACAGGAAGTTTCTGGAGTCAAAAACAACAAAAGCTTAAATGCAACCAAAGCTGAAAATGTTTATTAAACAAAGCATAGCAAAAAATAATAACTTTCATTGCAAAGCATATCATAGGAAGAAATATCATTTTAACAAAATAAAGCAATAAGATTCAATCAAGGAGTGTAATACAGAGGACAAAATTTTATATCCCATCAGGAGCTGGAGGCCCTTGTCACTAACCCTCCAATCAAACAAGGCTATCACTATCTAACAAAGATAAAAGGAAGAAGATTCAAATCAATTCACAATGGTCCGTGGCCTAGCTGTACTAAGCATTTATTCGAGGTGGACAGTGATTAATATACAGTATCTATAGCATCTAATATATGTTTGTTATGTATGTGTATCCTTTTGAGAGCAGGCCACAGAATTTCATTTTTAATGTGTGCCAGTGTACCCACAGTAAAAAAAATGGCAATAAAGGTTTATCTATCTATCTATCTATCTATCTATCTATCTATCTATCTATCTATCTATCTATCTATCTATCTATCTATCTATCTATCTATCTATCTATCTATCTATCTATCTATCTATCTATCCATCCATCCATCCATCCATCCATCCATCCATCCATCCATCCATCCATCCATCCATCCATCTATCTATCTATCCCATCCATCCATCCATCCATCCATCCATCCATCCATCCATCCATCCATCTACCTACCTACCTACCTGCCTACCAATCATCAGAGAAAACTTACCCAGAGTAGTTTTCATAAGCTCCTGGTCTTTCTCCAATGATTCTTCTTCAGGCTATGCCCAATTTTCCTGAGATATAGTAACAGCATGATATGTTTCCTTAAAGTCAGCCCCTTTACCTGCAATTTCTGGACATGAATATGTAAAATACACACCAACATAAAGTAAACATGACTACAATTGGAAGTCACCAAATGCAAATCTAAGATGGATTTCATTCTTGGATTCCACCATAGATGAATGATGACTTCTCTTCCATGTCGTGAATTCCTCAAACTAAGTTGGCTTTTAAAATCATGTCTTCATCCATTTCAGCTTCTTTAGCTTCGTATGTAAGCTGTAATTCCTGATTTCCCCATATATTTGGGCTCCCGAAGTAGTATTAAAAGCCAAAGCGCGTTGCCATTCAGCTGCTTCCACCCCAGCATTTCAGATGCACACGGGGTCTCTTCATAATAGAGCGCAATTGGACTCTTCCTTCCGCCCACGGCACTTCCTTTGCCAGCTAGAAAAGACACAAAAATGGACCATTTGTTACTTGCTGATGTCTGGAACTCTGTGGAAAATCTGTTCCTTTATCTTAATCCCTGCAACTCGGAAGGGGATAATTTGCTGCGGCCAACTTGCTGTTAACAGTTGTGGCCAACTGAGGATGTTACCTAGTTTAGATCATGAAAGGTCTGCAAGAAAACAACCAAGCTCAGAGGGCATCAAGGACTCCACAGTAATCTTCCTCCTCCTCTTTCCCTTTCCTCCTCCTGCTCTCTGCAATCTTCATTCCCTTCAAGCACTGATTATGTTATTTAGTAGGGTCATGAAATGTCTGCAAGAAAACAAGTCAGCTCAGAGAGTATCAAGGACTCCACAGTGATCCTCCTCCTCTTCCTCCTCCTATCTACAAACCCCACTCCCTTTTAGCACTGATGATGTTACCTAGTTGGGTCATGAAACATCTGCAAGAAAACAAGCCAGCTCAAAGAGGTCCTCATTTTACTGACCTCGGAAGAATGCAAAGCTAATTCAACCTTGAGCTGGCCAGGATCGAACTCTTGACAGAGTGGGCAGAGTCAGCCTACAGTAGCAATAGCTCTTGGACTTATATGCCGCTTGACACTCCCAGCAGCCGGCCGTGGCCTGGAGTAGCCTGCAGTCCTGCATTCTAACCACTGCACCACCACAGCTTCTTATCCCAGAGAAACCCAGCAAAAATGCAACTTTGCCATTCTTTTCCCTTACCGGCACATTCCAGGGTTCAACCAAATAACCATTTCGGTTCCGACAGCAATTCATGGAAGCGTAACAACTCGCCTTTTCTGCAAGCCGATCCCAGCCTTTTGCCTCTCCGAAGTTTGCGGTTGGATCTGCGGGATCCAGGATCACTGGCCTGAAGTGCAATGAAGAAAGTTAGAGTCCTATGTTGCAGGCTGGAGCAGATGAGTTCAGGCTCTCTTGAAATTTCCCACGTCTGTTAACAGATTTAGATTTTTCACATGAAAGAAGAGCTGCTAACTGGAGCAGGCCAGTTCACAACTCTCTGCGGCCAACAATTCAGTATAATTATTTAAAATAATTTTAAAAATAATTCTATAATTGTGGTCGTTTACATTTTGTTTTATCCTTCCGTTGTCCTGACTGGCTGTTCACCCAACACATCCAAGATCAGTAAAATCCTTACTGACAGTCTCCGTAGAACTACTAACCTTAGTTGTTTTGTGGCTTAACTTGCTGTGCGAACCCAACCAGTCTGATAACATTTATTTCAGAGTATTACATGGGATTAGAAAATGTATTTGCTTAAGCACTTACTTGTGCATTTTGTGCCAACCCAGCCAAAAGCTTATTGAAACCAGGCATTTTCTAGTTGTTAGAAAATATTGTTCTCAGCTTCCCTAGAGTAAGTACTTTCCATTAACTTCAGTATTTGGTGGATCTACCATTTCACAATTACACCCATAGGGCTCTTGCAAAAGTAGCTAGGTTGCAAAAATTCAGATAAATGGCAGCAAAGAGTTGTGTGTCACTCTGCTGTCTTCTAGTGGCCATCAGGTTCATAAATGGTCTTCCTAAGTCAGATGAAAGTCAAGCTAGAACTTCAGGATTAATTTTGCAAGAAAAGGAGAGAAGTTGGGGAGATACACATATCATATTCTTTATTTCACAGCCGTTTTGCTCTCTCCACTCCAAAAAGGAAGAAACATCCATGCATAAGGCAACCAAAGGTAGCGACAGCTCAAAAGGTGTTAGCATTTTACTCCAATTTGAAACTTGCTGAGAGGTGTAGTTGTAGGAGTTTCTCCACTATGACAAATGTCCTTACAGATATTTGAAAAAATAACTGCCTTGGAATCCAAGGTGGGGAAACTGACCTGTTTTTACAGAGTTGCACCTGTAAATACTGCTTGATGATCTCATTGTCAAAATCATAGTATTTTGTCCAATAGATGCGAATCTCCTTATAGTGCTCAATGAGCCACAACACTGTCCGGAAACCTTCGGCCATGTTGAACTGGTTCTGTCTGCTTCCTTGTTCCCAGGTGTAGACCGTTAGTAGCTCAAGGGCATACTTTGGGGGGAATGACTTTTCCTTTACCTGGGTTACACAGAAAAGCAGTTCAAATAAAACTCATTGCAGTATTTGAATGAGGAAGCCCGATGAAAGACAATCTAATCCTTGACTATCTTGTAAATAATTAGTACCATTTTAAGGCAGATACACTGAAACAGATTTCATTTATTTTAACTTATCAACTGCAGTGATTCACTTAACAACCGTGGCAAGGAAGGTCGCTTAACACATGTCTCACTTAACAAGAAAAATTTTGGGCTTAATTGTGGTTGTAAGTCAAGGATTACCTGTATAGTATCCCAAAGGACTGCAGAAAAAACAACGGCTACCAACCTGCCTTCCATGGAGGACCTGTATCCTGCCCGAGTCAAAAAGAGGGCTGTGAAACTATCTACAGACCCCTCACATCCCGGACGTAAACTGGTTCAACTCCCTCCCTCAAAACAACGCTATAGAGCACTGCACAACAGAACAACAAGACACAAGAACAGTTTTTCTCCCGAACGCCATCACTCTGCTAAACAAATAATTCCCTCAATGCTGCCCAACTATTTACTAAGTCTGCATTATTACTACTATTAATCCTCCCATCCTTCCTTTCATCTCCTCCTACTTATGACTGTATGACTGTAACATTGTTGCTTGTATCCTAAAGATTTATACTGTTTCCTAGTATGACTTGATTGCTTATTGTACCCTATGACTATCGTTAAGTGTTGTACCTGATAATTCTTGAGAAATGTATCTTTTCTTTTATGTACACTGAAGGCATTTGCACCAAGACAAATTCCTTGTGTGTCCAATCACACTTGGCCAATAAAGAATTCTATTCTATTCTATTCAAAGCATTGAGATGGGGCTGGGAGGGTTTCCTAAGAAAGACTGACTTCAACCACCCTCCTACAAACTCTTACTCGTGGGAAAACCGGATTTCATAAATTGGGACCCTGAATCCATTCTCCAGGCCACAGACCTCGTTGTACCAGTGTTTCACCAGGCAGATGAGTTTTTTCAGCTGGTCGCATCGGCCCACTATGAAATCCTTTTGCAGCTCTGTGAAGCAGGCAGAGAACTTGCCAGACTTGCCTGTGTGTATCAGATCGACGTATATCTGAGGGTTTGGCTTGGAGCCGTCATATTGGCCTGTCAAGAGAAAATTCAGCTAGACCTCAAAAGCCGTCCAACGTTGTAAACAGAGAATTTTACTCAATTTCTCCAGTGGAAAAAGGAACCTTCAGCTGCTTCTAACCATGAGCTCCTTTGCTCCTGAAGGAGCCTGGGGAAGAGAGACCCCCCTGAATCTCTGCTGGGACTGCGGGGAAACTGAGGAAGCCAGGTGGGTGCAAAGCACACCAACACTCACACCCCCTCAAAATAGGTCTAAGGCCAGCCCTTTCCGCCCAGAAAAACCTCGCCCATGTTCTCCCTTCCTTGGAAATGATGGCACAAAGAGAATTTTTCTGCTTGCTCTTCAGTTGCCAGTTCATTTGTCAGAACCACAGTGGGTCCCTGGAGGATTTTCTGAGTTGCTTCCACAAGTTACTGACATTCGCTTTAGAGCAGCGGTCCCCAACCTTTCCAGCTTGGTGGCCCGGCCCAGCACAGGAGGGCAGGGGGGGAACTTGTGAGTGGTAGGTCATGTGCCACACACAGCTCCATTTCTGCAAGCGGCAGGGGCATGCACCCTGATTTCACGAGGGGAGGTTTGTGTGCAAGTGAAGGGTCCTTGCACTCACACGCAAAACTCTACTCCTTCAAAGGGCAGGCACTTGCCCTTACACACACTAAGTGTGTGTAAGCACAAGCGCCCCCACTACACATGCTCTTCACCATCTCTCCCACAGCTCAGTTTCAAACAGGTTGTGGCCCTGGGATTAGGGGCTCTGTTTTAGAAGACAAACAGGTCTCCATGGCTCTGGTGGTCCCTGCCCATCCCTAGCTAGAGAGGGGAGGGAAAGGGTTTTTTTCCCTATTGCTCAGGAAGAAAACCCACCTAGGGCATCGTAGGCCGGCAGGACATCGAATTCAATGGAATCGTCTGACACTTTTGAACGTAACTTGAATTGCCACACCCGAGGGTTGGGCCGCTTGGTCTTCTCAAAGAAAACTTCCAGATTCAGAAACTCCTGGCATTCTTTGAACCGCCTTTCAATCTCCTCAATGACCATTTTCCGGTTGTTTTCCTGCTCGGTGTAACTTTGGAAGATGTTCAAGAACAGCACCAGGTCCGCATCTGACCCATTTTTCATGGATGTGCCTTTTCCCAGAGATCCTCCCTGAGAAAGGAAAAAGGAACAGTTTCAAGGAGTGAGACTCCTGGGTGTTTGCACCAAGAGATACACATAATAAGTGCAGCTGCCATCACCTGGTTGCCATTAGGAGGCGGAGGAAGGAAGTAACGATTTGGTTTGTGCCTAGCACACCGCCAAGAACACCTTTTCTGATAATAATACTCTTTTCCCCAGGGCTCCTGGCATCAGGGTCTTCCTTGCCCACTGGATAATCCAGCTCAGAGTTTAATTGCTCTATTTCTGGGATGGGAGAAATCCCAGAAATGGTTGCAGGACGGACAGGGAAGCTGCAAAAAAGGGTTTAGAAGACACCAGTGGCAAATCTCTGCTATGTTGTTGTCTCCAAGAGGGGTGAGGTCATGAAGTCGCCAGGAACTGAACTCATCCCAAGGATTCTCACACGGATCAATCAGGCTGGCAGCTGTTGGGTCAATACTGCAGTGCCAGCTAGCGGGTGATTATTTCCAGCCACGGAGGGCTGCTTCTCCCTTCTGACCAAATGTGGGGAGATTAGACACTAACCGCTTCGGACATCCTACACAGCAGGTCCATTGGGAAGCAGAGGCGTTGCTGGGGAGAACTGTCTCTCACACACACACATGCACATCATGTTTTCAAGGGATTTCCTGACTATTTGCTGACAGTTAAACAGTCTTGCCTCCAAAAGTTGTGAATGCTGCAACACTGGAAGATTTTAAGAAAAGATTGGACAGCCATTTGTGTGACATTGTATATAGAGTCTCTTGCTTGACAAGGGGGTTGGACTAGAAGACCTCCAAGGTCCCTTCCAACTCTGTTATTCTGATATTCTGTTAAGCTACACCAGCAGAGCTGGGAAATGGTGTAGTGTCTTCTGCTTGGGCTAGACTAGAACAATGGCCACCAACCAGTGGGCCTGGGACCACTGGTGGTCCGTGAGAAAATTTTGGTGGTCCACAGAGAAATGTCACCCCCAAAGCAATTAATCCAGGCTGCGCAGGAACACAAGGCTGTGCCGCCCACATGGCATGCGAGAACACAAGGCTTTCAACACGAGGTAGTGAGGGGAGGGGAGAAAGGGCGGAGGTGGGGAACTGGCCTCAGACGCCTGGCCTGACCACCGCGCTGCTTCTTTCCGCTTCTTCCTTCTTCTGCTTTTGGCTGCACGCAAGGAATGCAGCCAAAGTCTTTCTTTCTCTCTCCCAAACTCCACCAGAAATGAGTCTTTGGGACCCTGCAAGGCCTCCTGCTCCAAAAGGCTGTGCCGGCAAAGACTCATTTCTGGCGGAGTTTGGGGGAGAGAAAGAAAGACTTCTGCTGCTTCTGCTGCTTTCCTTGCATGAAGCCAAAAGTCTCTCTCTCTCCCTGAGAACGGAGATGGTATCCAAATAAAAAGTGATCAATCGGTAGGAAAACGGGGTGGGGAATTTTCCTGCAGACTTTTTTTGGGATTTTCCCAGAGTCTCTGTGGGATTTAAAATTATGAGTTTGGTGGTCCCTGAAGTCCAAAAGGTTGGCGACCCCTGGACTAGATGACCTACAAGATCTCTTTCAACTCTGTTAAACCTGTCAAACGAGGAGCCCCACATTTCACTCCTTTCTATAGTTAACACAACAAAGACAATGCAAGAGGAAAATTGATTGCGCAGGGTTAAAGAAACCTCCCCTTTGCATAGGAAATGAGGTATATGATGAAGTCAAACATGTTACATATTTGCACCCCACACACGTTCATTAAAATGAGGTCTGACATCAGAAGGGGCATCATTGTAAGGAAAAAAGGGTTGTTTGGAATTCACAAAAGAGATTAAGCCAGGCCCCAATTTGTACTAATAAACTATTTTCTTATCTGGAGCTAGTCTCCAGCTTGTTAAAAGCTTATTTTATACCAATGGCTAACTAGCAAAAACAGAAGTTAGAAATTTGGAAGCATAAGAGAATGATTAATTACATAAGAAAGGTACGCTAAAACAGATAAAGAAATACTGTTATTATTATGTGATCATTATTAATTCTACGAAGATTACTGTTATTCAGATGACTATTTCTCAAAATCCACTATATTCAGACAACACCCTGTTTATGTAGATTTTTTTTAAAATATTTAATAAAAACTTCTTTTAAACTGGAGGGGGGGAGAAAAGGAATGTTGAAAACTAATAAACCTGAACGCCAATTTTAAAAGAGAGAAAACAAATCAAATTAAAATGCAAAGTATCTACGTTTGCTTCTCAGGCAACAGAATATTGCAAGACCCAATAAAGCTGCAAGGCAGGACAGTTTGCCCAGTGGTGGTGGGCAAAGCCCTTCCCAACACCGTCTGTCTCCCTTCCCTGGGCAGAGCCTCTCACCCCCCCCGCCCCAGCTCCATCCCGGGACCCTGCCCGCCCATCCTCCGCTCACCTTCACCACCTTCAGCACTTTAATCCCACACCCGGGCGCATCCTGGAAGCAGCGCGTCTTGAGAAACTCGCAGATGCGGTCGATGGCTCGGCGCGCCTGTTGGAGAAACTCTTTGTTGGGCTGCAGGTGGTCGAGGTGGAAGTCGTCCAGACCCCCCGATCTGACGCGGCCGATGGAGGCCATGGCTAGGCAGAGGAGAGGATTTCCAACGCAACCCTCCGGTTAAAGCCCAGCGGCTTCTCTGGCTTTCGTTTCTCCTCCTTCGGACCACTTTGGTTTCCCTGGCAGGAAACGAGGGTAGAGCGCTTGAAAGGTTAAAAGGCGCAAAAGGGGCGGCTGAAGGAGGCGCCTCCCGGGGAATCTTGTCCCACGGAGACCGGCTGAAGGAAATTGCAGATGATCAGAGTTGGAAGGGACCTTGTAGGTCATCCAGTCCAACCCCCGCTCTCCCCCAAGCAAGAGACCCTACACCATTCCTGACAAATGGCAGAATATATCTTGGGATGCTTTATAATATAAATATAAGGCAACTTCTGGAGGCGAGCAATTCCAGCGGTTAATGGTTCTTGCTGTCAGGACACGGTTTCAGAGCCTAAACGCTCTAATAAAATCCGAGTGCTGGGTTATATAAACTGGATGATATAAACTTTATATAATCCAGCGCTCAGATTTTATTAGAGCGTTTACACTTTGATACAGGCTCTGCAACCATGTCCTGAGAGCGAGAAGCATTAACCAGCGGAACTATTCCCCTCCAGAAGTTATGGGTGTTTTTTTTAAATAAATATTTGCATTATGCATTTTCCTTTATAATACATCCTATTTTCAATTTTACATCAACAATCCATCTCTTTCCTTCTCATTCCCTGCCTTTCCTTCTCCCCTCCGCTTCCCTCTCCTTCCCTCGTTCCTTTTCCTCCCCTCCTTCCCCCTTCTCCAGCTGTGTTTTGAAGGGTTCTGAAGGGACCGCAGCCCCCTACGGCCCCAGGGAGAGGAGGGTTTGGGGACCCAAGATATTATCAATATCTAGATCTCCAGAAAGGCCCTTATCAATACTTACAGGATTATTAAAAGTGATATAATGAAAGTGTGATTAATTAAAAAGACGACCTGAGCAAAACAAAACACACCAGGTTGTTTTTATAAGTGTTGGAAGAAAAAATCCATCTGGGTTCAGTTCCAAGTGGAGAGAAAGACACTGGAAACATGGAGGCTGATTGGAAAGATGGTTTATTGATGGACAGGACCATGTGGGTTTGAGGTCCAGGGCAACTGAACACATGGAGTTTAAAATGTTTTTTTTTTTTATTCCAACTCTTGAGCTTCCTGTTCCTGTGCAAGAAATGTATTCTATTGGTTGTCACATTCCCAGGGGCTATGCAGGGGTCATAGCTAACTTTTTAGGTTGTCTGAATTAAGTTTGATTGAAGCTTGGACTCTCTGAGATGATGTAATGAGGAGGCCTCTGTCCTGAAAAGGTATTGGGCCATTCCTATTGTGTCTTAATGGCTTTCCTGGGTTGAAGATATATCTATATCTATATAGCGTCGTTTTGAGAGTAGAAGTTGAAACATGACTGATGGCTTCTCTTCCATGAATTGAATTCCTTGAATTCCTCAAACTAAGTTGGCTTTTAAAATCACGTCTTCATCCATTCCAGGTGGGTATGTCACTCCTGATTTTCCCATATATTTGGGCTCCTGAAGTAGTATTAAAAGCCAAAGCGCATTGCCATTCAGCTGCTTTTACCCCGGCGTTTCAGATCCACACGGGGTCTCTTCACATTAGACAGCATCCTCCTTCCTCCCACGGAACTTCCTTTGCTGGCTGTAAAAGACACAAAAATGGACCGTTTGTTAGTTGCTGATGTCTGGAACTCTGTGGAAAATCTGTTCCTTTATCTTAATCCCTGCAACTCGGAAGGGGATAATTTGCTGCGGCCAACTTGCTGTTAACAGTTGTGGCCAACTGAGGATGTTACCTAGTTTGGATCATCTGCAAGAAAACAGCCAAGCTCAGAGAGGTCCTCATTTTACTGACCTCAGAAGAATGCAAGCCTGATTCAACCTTGAGCTGGCCAGGATCAAACTCCTGACAGAGTGGGCACAGTCAGCCTGCAATAGCAATAGCACTTGGACCTTTATGCCACTTCATGCTGCCGGCAGCCAGCAGAAGTAGCCTGCAGTCCTGCATTCCAACCACTACAGCTTCTTTTTCCTCACCAGCACATTCCAAGGCTCAACCCAAGAACCATCTTGTTTCCGACAGCAATTCATGGAAGCGTAGGTTTTCGCTTTTTTGGCAAGCTGATCCCAGCCTTTTGCCTCTCCGAGGTTGGCGGTTAGATCTGCTGGATCCAGGATCACTGGCCTGAAGTGCAATAAAAAAGTTAGAATCATACGTGCAAGCCTGGAGCAGATGGCAACACTTCTTCATGAGTTCAGGCCCTGTTGAAATTCCCCAAGTCTGTTAACAAGATTTAGATTTTTAACATGAAAGAAATGTAAATACAGATTCATTTCTTCGCTGGGGGAGAGGCAGATTAAAGATTAATCAAATGAAATCAGATTTAATTTGGGGGCTCATTGCACCAGGTCCCACTCAAGAAATACTTCAGGTCTTAGATTCTGGGAGGAATTGAAAGAAAACTCTTGCTAAAACCCACAGGGCTTATTTGAGGCCAAAATGACAGCCATGCAATATTGGCCCTTTGAGAATCTTGGAAGGCTGTTGAAACAACTCTCCAACTTGCACCTAGCATACTCAAGAGTTACTCTGGGTTTCCATATCATGGTTTCTAACTCCCCTGGATTAAGGAACCTCCTCCAAAAAGACGCTGCCCCCACTTCCGTTCCAGGACCAGCCTGATGTTCCAACATGTGGTGCCAGCACATCCATTATATCTTACAATTGTGACAAACATAGTCTTTTCCGTCACGCACCGTACTGCAAAGTTACACAATTGTGTCTGTGCTAGCCTACGTTGAATCCCTCCAGGGATCTATTACAATGGAGCTGTTAACTGGAGCAAGCCAGCTGTGCAATGGGACAACTTTCTGTGGCCATTCTTGTTCCATGGAGAGTTACCCTGCAGCGAGTTGGTCACGGCAAGTTGTCCTAGATCCAGCTGGCTGTTCATCCAACACATCCAAGACCAGTCAAAACCTTATTGGCAGTCTCCATAGAACTACTAACTTTAGCTATTTTGTGGCTTAATTTGCGGTGTGAACCCAGCCAGCCTGATAACTTTGATTTCAGAGTATTACACGGGATTAGAAAATGTACTTGATTAAGCTTTTTGTCCCAACCCAGCCAAAAGCTTAATGAAACCAGGCATTTCCTATTCATTAGAAAATATTTTTCTCAGCTTCCCCTTAACTTCAGAATTTTGGTGGGATCTACCATATCACAACTACATCAATAGTAGGGCTACTATGGCCAGGTTGCAAAAATTCAGATAGATGGCAACAAAGAGTTGTGTTTCTCTCTGCTGTCTTCTAGTAGCCACAAGGTTCATAAATGGTCTTCCTAGGTCAGATAAAAGTCAAGCTAGAATTTCAGGATTCATTTTGCAAGGAAAGAAGAGAAGTTGGGGACACACACTCATCATATTCTTTATTTCACAGCTGTTTTGCTCTCACCACTCCAAAAAGGAAGAAACATTGATGCGTAAGGCAACTTTCAAGAAGAGATTGGACTACCATGTGTCAGAAATTGTGTAGGATCTCCTGCTTTGGGCAGGAGGTTGGGCTAGATGACCTACAAGATCCCTTCCAACTCTGTTAATCTGTAATCTGTAAAACCCAAAGGAAGCAACCACTCAATTGGTTTTTGCATTTTACTCCAATTTGAAACTCGATGGAAGCTGTTGTTGCAGGACTTTCTCCACTCTGACAAATGTCCTTACAGATATTTGAAAAAATAACTGCCTTGGAATCCAAGGTGGGGGAAACTGACCTGTTTTTACAGAGTTGCTCCTGTAAATACTGCTTGATGATCTCATTGTGAAAATCATAGTATTTTGTCCAATAGATACGAATCTCCTTATAGTGCTCAATGAGCCACAACACTGTCCGGAAACCCTCGTCTGTGTTGAATTTGGTCTGTCC
This sequence comes from Bungarus multicinctus, assembly GCA_023653725.1. NCBI lineage: Eukaryota > Metazoa > Chordata > Lepidosauria > Squamata > Elapidae > Bungarus > Bungarus multicinctus. The sequence continues at coordinate 184,606,101 of CM042836.1, read as the reverse complement.
ACTTCCTTGCTCCCAGGCGTAGACCGTTAGTAGCTCAAGGGCATACTTCGGGGGGAATGACTTTTCCTGCACCTGGGTTACACAGAAAAGCAGTTCAAATAAAACTCACTGCACTATTTGATTGAGGAAGCCTGACGAAAGATAATCTACCCTTCACTACCTTGTAAATATTTAGTACCGTTTTAAAGCAGATACACTGAAACAGATTTCATTTAAGTCTATTTTAAAATACTTCTAATTATTTAGTTTCCCCCCAAAATATAAAACAGTAGGTAAGAAACAAAATTAATGCAATTGGTTGTGAAGCTCTAATAATGAAAGTCAAGAAGCAGCAGGAAAAAAATGGGACTTTAATCTAAGTTCTGATCCTGGCTGCTTTATCTGGTAATTATTGTTGTGTGGTCTGTTTGATATTTAATCTATCAAACAGACCACACAACAATAATCAGATAAAGCAGCCAGCATCAGAATTGACAATGGAGATACTGAAGTGTGGGAGAGCTTCTGCTTTATGGCATCAACCATCAGCCACCAAAGAACCAGCAGTCAAGAAATACAGCACAGACTAACACTCAGCGGAGCAGCCATGAAGACCTTGAAAAACATATTCAGATGTTGGGACTTGGGATTACCTGGTGGTCCCTCCTCCGATTACTGAATCACCACAACTTTGCTTTTCAATTTTACCCCAGGGATGCTATGATGACTTATCAAAGTGCACTAAAATTGTTTACAGGTAGCCCTCGACCTGCAACAGTTCATTTAGTGACTGCTCAAAGTTATGACGGCAATGAAAAAAAGTGACCTATGACAGTTTTTCAGTGACACACACAAGCAGGTGATTAAAATTCAGTTGCGTGGCAACGGACTCTTGTTTATGATGGTCGCAGTGTCCCGGGGGAATGACGTGATCCCCTCTTGCGACCTTCTGACAAGCAAAGTCAAAGGGGAAGCCAGGTTCACTTCACAACTGGGTGAGTAATGGATCAACTGCGGCAAGGAAAGTCACTTAACACATGTCTCACTTAATGATAAAAGGTTTGGGCTCAATTGTGATTGGAAGTTGAGGATTACCTGCATAGTATCCCAAAGCATTGAGGTAGGGCTGGGGGGCGGGGGTGTTTCCTAAGAAAGACGGACTTCAACCACCCTCCTACAAACTCTTACTCGTGGGAAAACCAGATTCCATAACTTGGGACCCTGAATCCATTTTCCAGGCCACAGACCTCGTTGTACCAGTGTTTCACCAGGCGGATGAGGCTCTTCAGTTTGGTGGGTCGGTCCTTTATGAAAT
>CM042836.1:184576021-184604307 GCA_023653725.1 Bungarus multicinctus | reverse complement strand
TGATTGCTTATGTAACCCTAGACTCAGCTTAAGTGTTGTACCTGATGATCTTGAGAAATGTATCTTTTCTTTTATGTACACTGAAGGCATTTGCACCAAGACAAATTCCTTGTGTGTCCAATCACACTTGGCCAATAAAGAATTCTATTCTATTCTATTCTATTCTATTCTATTCTATTCTATTCTATTCAAAGCATTGAGATGGGGCTGGGAGGGTTTCCTAAGAAAGACTGACTTCAACCACCCTCCTACAAACTCTTACTCGTGGGAAAACCGGATTTCATAAATTGGAACCCTGAATCCATTCTCCAGGCCACAGACCTCATTGTACCAGTGTTTCATCAGGCGGATGAGGCTCTTCAGTTTGGTGGATTGGTCCTTTATGAAATCTTTTTGCAGCTCTGTGAAGCAGGGAGAGAACTCGCCAGACTTGCCTGTGTGTATCAGATCGACGTATATCTGAGGGTTTGGCTTGGAGCCGTCATATTGGCCTGTCAAGAGAAAATTCAGCTAGGCCTCAAAAGCCCTTTTTGAAATTCTCCACCAACTTTGTAAACAGAGAATCTTACTCAATTTCTCCAGTGGAAAAAGGAACCTTCAGCTGCTTCTAACCATGAGCTCCTTTGCTCCTGAAGGAGCCCGGGAAAGAGAGACCCCCCTGAATCTCTGCTGGGACTGCGGGGAAACTGAGGAAGCCAGGTGGGTGCAAAGCATACCAACACTCACACCCCCTCAAAATAGGTCTAAGGCCAGCACTTACCACCCAGAAAAACCTCGCCCATGTTCTCACTTCCTTCGAAATGATGGCAGAAAGAGAATTTTTCTGCTTGCTCTTCAGTTCCCAGTTCATTTGTCAGAACCACAGTGGGTCCCTGGAGGATTTTCTGAGTTGCTTCCACAAGTTACTGACGTTCGCTTTGGAGCAGCGGTCCCCAACCTTTCCAGCTTGGTGGCCTGGCCCAGCACAGGAGGGCAGGGGGGGAACTTGTGAGTAGTAGGTCATATGCCACACACAACTCCATTTCTGCAAGCGGCAGGGGCATGCACTCTGATTTCACGAGGGGAGGTTTGTGCGCAAGTGAAGGGTCCTTGCACTCACACGCAAAACTCTACTCCTTCAAAGGGAGGAGTAGTACCCCTTGCACTTAGCACAAGTGCCCTCCACTACACATGCTCTTCACCATCTCTCCCACAGCTCAGTTTCAAACAGGTTGTGGCCCAGGGATTAGGGGCCCTGTTTTAGAAGACAAACAGGTCTCCACGGCTCTGGTGGTCGCTGCCCATCCCTAGCTAGAGAGGGGAGGGAAAGGGTTTTTTTCCCTTTTGCTCAGGAAGAAAACCCACCTAGGGCATCGTAGGCCGGCAGGACATCAAATTCAATGGAATCGTCTGACTCTTTTGAACGTAAGTTGAATTGCAGCACCCGAGGGTTGGGCCAATTGGACTTCTCAAAGAAAACTTCCAGATTCAGCAACTCCTGGCATTCATCGAGCCGCCTTTCAATCTCCTCAATGACCATCTTCCGGTTGTTTTCCTGCTCGGTGTAATTTTGGAAGATGTTCAAGAACAGCACCAGGTCGGCATCTGACCCATTTTTCATGGATGTGCCTTTTCCCAGCGATCCTCCCTGAGAAAGGAAAAAGGAACAGTTTCAAGTAGTGAGACTCCTGGGTGTTTGCACCAAGAGATACACATAATAAGTGCAGCTGCCATCACCTGGTTGCCATTAGGAGGCGGAGGAAGGTAGTAACGATTTGGTTTGTGCCTAGCACACCGCCAAGAACACCTTTTCTGATGATAATAATATTCTTTTCCCCAGGGCTCCTGGCATCAGGGTCTTCCTTGCCCACTGGATAATCCAGCTCAGAGTCTAATTGCTCTATTTCTGGGATGGGAGAAATCCCAGAAATGGTTGCAGGACAGACAGAGAAGCTGCAAAAAAGGGTTTAGAAGAAACCAGTGGCAATTCTCTGCTATGTTGTTGTGACGCCGCGTGTCTCCAAGAGGGGTGAGGTCATGAAGTCGCCAGGAACTGAACTCATCCCAAGGATTCTCACACGGATCAATCAGGCTGGCAGCTGTTGGGTCAATGCTGCAGTGCCAGCTAGGGGGTGGTTATTTCCAGCCACGGAGGGCTGCTTCTCCCTTCTGACTAAATGTGGGGAGATTAGACACTAACCGCTTCGGACATCCTACACAGCAGGTCCATTGGGAAGCAGAGGCGCTGCTGGGGAGAACTGTCTCTCTCTCACACACACACACCATGTTTTCAAGGGATTTCCTGACTATTTGCTGACAGTTAAACAGTCTTGCCTCCAAAAGTTGTGAATGCTGCAACACTGGAAGATTTTAAGAAAAGATTGGACAGCCATTTGTGTGACATTGTATATAGAGTCTCTTGCTTGACAAGGGGGTTGGACTAGAAGACCTCCAAGGTCCCTTCCAACTCTGTTATTCTGATATTCTGTTAAGCTACACCAGCAGAGCTGGGGAGGGGAGAAAAAACAGGCTCATTGGATACCGCCTCCCTCCAACCTGCCTAGTGTGTGGTCACCCAGTTCTGACTGAAAGCCAAATCTGGCCCTCGATTCTGCCTCAGTTTACCTTCCCAAAGAGGCAACTGAGTGGGAAGATCATTTAAAAAGCAGTTTGTTAGGGTACCCTGATAAAATGGGATCTCTCTATGAAAGAGGAGAGAGAGAATCTGTCAGAAATGGGGTAGTGTCTTCTGCTTGGGCTAGACTAGAACAATGGCCACCAACCAGTGGGCCGGGGACCACTAGTGGTCCATGAGAAAATTTTGGTGGTCCACAGAGAAACATCACCCCCAAAGCAATTAATCCAGGCTGCGCAGGAACACAAGGCTGTGCCGCCCACATGGCCTGCGAGAACACAAGGCTTTCAACACGAGGTAGTGAGGGGAGAGGTGAAAGGGGCGGAGGTGGGGAACTGGCCTCAGGCACCTGTCCTGGCCACCGGGCTGCTTCTTTCCGCTTCTTCCTTCTTCTGCTTTTGGCTGCACGCAAGGAAAGCAGCCAAAGTCTTTCTTTCTCTCTCACAAACTCCGCCAGAAATGAGTCTTTGGGACCCTGCAAGGCCTCCTGCTCCAAAAGGCTGCGCCGGCAAAGACTCATTTCTGGCGGATTTTGGGGGAGAGAAAGAAAGACTTCTGCTGCTTCTGCTGCTTTCCTTGCATGAAGCGAAAAGTCTCTCTCTCTCCCTGAGAACGGAGATGGTATCCAAATAAAAAATGATCAATCGGTAGGAAAACGGGATGGGGAATTTTCTTGCAGACTTTTTTTGGGATTTTCCCAGAGTCTCTGTGGGATTTAAAATTATGAGTTTGGTGGTCCCTGAAGTCCAAAAGGTTGGCGACCCCTGGATTAGATGACCTACAAGATCTCTTTCAACTCTGTTAAACCTGTCAAACGAGGAGCCCCACATTTCACTTCTTTCTATAGTTAACACAACCAAGAAAATGCAAGAGGAAACTTGATTGCGCAGGGTCAAAGACACTTCCCCTTTGCATAGGAAATCAGTTACATGATGTAGTCAAACATGTTACATATTTGCACTCCATAATATCACACAAGTTCATTAAAATGAGGTCTGACATCAGAAGGAGCATCATTGTAAGGAGAAAGGGTTCTTTGGAATTCACAAAAGAGATTAAGCCAGGCCCCAATTTGTACTAATAAACTGTTTTCTTATCTGGAGCTAGTCTCCAGCTTGTTAAAAGCTTATTTTATACCAATGGCTAACTAGCAAAAACAGAAGTTAGAAATTTGGAAGCATAAGAGAATGATTAATTACATAAGAAAGGTATGCTAAAACAGATAAAGAAATACTGTTATTATGTGATCATTATTAATTCTACAAAGATTACTGTTATTCAGATGACTATTTCTCAAAATCCACTGTATTCAGACAACACCCTGTTTATGTAGATTTTTTAAAAAATATTTAATAAGAACTTATTTTAAACTGGAGGGAGGGGAGAAAAGGAATGTTGAAAACTAATAAACCTGAACGCCAATTTTAAAAGAGAGAAAACAGATCAAATTAAAATGCAAAGTATCTATGTTTGACGCTCAGGCAACAGAATATTGCAAGACCCAATAAAGCTGCAAGGCAGGACAGTTTGCCCAGTGGTGGTGGGCAAAGCCCTTCCCAACATCGTCTGTCTCCCTTCCCGGGCAGAGCCTCTCTCTCTCTCTCCCACCCCCCCCCCCCCCCCCCCCCCCCCCCCCCGCCCCAGCTCCATCCCGGGACCCTGCCCGCCCATCCTCCGCTCACCTTCACCACCTTCAGCACTTTAATCCCACACCGGGGCGCATCCTGGAAGCAGCGCGTCTTGAGAAACTCGCAGATGCAGTCGATGGCTCGGCGCGCCTGTTGGAGAAACTCCTTGTTGGGCTGCAGGTAGTTGAGGTGGAAGTCGTCCAGACCCCCCGATCCGACGCGGGCGAGGGAGGCCATGGCCAGGCAGAGGAGTGGACGTCCAACGCAACTTTCCGATTAATGCCCAGCGACTTCCCTGAGTTTCGTTTCTCCTTCGGACCAGTTTCGTTTCCCTAACCAGGAAACGGAGGGAGGGTGGAGCACTTGGGAGGCCGAGAGGCGCAAATGGGCGGCTGGAGGAGGCGCCTCCCGGGGAATTTTGTCCCACGGAGAACGGCTGAAGGAGATTGCAGATGATCAGAGTTGGAAGGGACCTTGTAGGTCATCCAGTCCAACCCCCGCTCTCCCCCAAGCAGGAGACCCTACACCATTCCTGACGAATGGCAGAATATATCTTGGGATGCTTTATAATATAAATATAAGGCAACTTCTGGAGGCGAGCAGTTCCACCGGTTAATGGTTCTTGCTGTCAGGACACGGTTTCGGAGGCTAAACGCTCTTTATAAAATCTGAGTGCTGGTTTATATAAACTGGACTATATTAAGTTTATATAACTTGAGTACTCAGGTTTTATTTGAGTGTTTATGCTTTTATACAGGCTCTGAAATCATGTCCTGAGAGCGAGAAGCATTAACCAGCGGAACTACTCCCCTCCAGAAGTTATGGGTGTTTTTTTTAAATAAATATTTGTATTATGCATTTTCCTTTATAATACATCCTATTTTCAATTTTACATCAACAATCCATCTCTTTCCTTCTCATTCCCTGCCTTTCCTTCTCCCCTCCGCTTCCCTCTCCTTCCCTCGTTCCTTTTCCTCCCCTCCTTCCCCCTCTCCAGTTGTGCTTTGAACGGTTCTGAAGGCACCGCAGCCCCCTACGGCCCCGGGGAGAGGAGGGTTTGGGGACCCCTGGATTGGAAGACCTCCAAGGTATTATCAATATCTAGATCTCCAAAAAGGCCCTTATCAATACTTAACACGATTATTAAAAGTGATATAATGAATGTGTGATTAATTAAAAAGACGACCTGAGCAAAACAAAACACACCAGGTTGTTTTTATAAGTGTTGGAAGAAAAAATCCATCTGGGTTCAGTTCCAAGTGGGGAGAAAGACACTGGAAACGTGGAGGCTGATTGGAAAGATTTTATTGATTTATTTATTTAGTCCAGCGATTATAAGATAACAGGTATAAGTATAAACATAGTTATGAATACATGAAATGGATACATATAAGAAAATAAAAAGAAACAATAGGATAGGGATGGTAGGCACATTGGTGCACTTATGCACACCCTCTTAGGAAAGGGGTGAGGTCAATATAATCAATATAATAATCAATATAATATAATAATATATATATATGACATCAATATAATAAATATAATAATATAATAAATTATATATATATGACGTCAATATAATAATCATAATAATAAATATAATAAATAAGGAGTGAGGTCAATATAGATGGTTTATTGATGGACAGGACTACGTGGGTTTGAGGTCCAGGGCAGCTGAACACATGGAGTTTAAAATGGGTTTTTTTTTTTATACCCACTCTTGAGCTTCCTGTTCCTGTGCAAGAAATGTATTCTATTGGTTGTCAGATTCCTAGGGGCTATGCAGGGGTCATAGCTAACTTTTTAAGTTGTCTGAATTAAGTTTGATTGAAGCCTGGACTCTCTGAGATGATGTAATGAGGAGGCCTCTGTCCTGAAAAGGTGTTGAAACATTCCTATTGTGTCTTAATGGCTTTCCTGGTTTGGAGATATATATAGTGTCGTTTTGCTGGTAGAAGTTGAAAAATGAATGATGGCTTCGCTTCCATGTCTTGAATTCCTCAAACTAAGTTGGGTTTTAAAATCACGTCTTCATCCATTCCAGGTGGGTATGTCATTCCTGATTTTCCCATATATTTGGGCTCCCGAAGTAGTATTAAAAGTCAAAGCGCGTTGCCATCCAGCTGTTTCCACTCTGGCGTTTCAGATGCACACGGGGTCTCTTCATCCTAGAGTGCAAGGAGGACCCTTCTTCCTCCCACGGAACTTCCTTTGCTGGCTGGAAAAGACACAAAAATGGACCGTTTGTTAGTTGCTGATGTCTGGAACTCTGTGGAAAATCTGTTCCTTTACCCTAATCCCTACAACTAGGAAGGGGATAATTTGCTGCGGCAAACTTCCTGTTAACAGTTGTGGCCAACTGAGGATGCTACCTAGTTCGTCCAATGATTCTGTCCCACCATTTCTTTGATATTACAATATACGTAAGTCCTCGGGCACAAGGGAGCCCAAAATTTCTGTTGCTAAGTGAGACATTTGTTAAGGGAGTTTTGTCCGATTCGATGACCTTTCTTGCCCCCGTTGTTAAGCGAGTCCCTGCCATTGTTTAAATTAGTAACCCGGTCATTCAGTGAAATCTGCCTTCCCGTTGATTTTACTTGTCAGAAGGTCGCAAAAGGGGATCACATCCTCCTGGGACACCGTCATAAATACGAGTCAGTTGCCAGGCCTCTGACTTTTGATCACGTGACCACGGGGATTGCTGCAATGGTTACAAGTGTGAAAAAACGGTCGTAAGTCACTTTTTTCCAGTGCGGTTGTAACTTTGAACTGTCACTGAAGGAACTGCTGTAAACCGAGGATTAATGCAGTGCAATTCTTGTGCTGTGGTGAGTTGTCCTGCAACAAATTGTCCTAGAGATGCCCTACAGCTGGAGAGCTCAGTCTCGGAATTCAACCGCCCAACTTTGGAGGAGAAAATCCTTCCTCTTTTGTTCTGGGGAGACACCACAAAGGAAGGCAAGATCTTCTATCGATCTTCTGCTGTGTTTATGTTTTCCTTGGGTTTTTTTTTTCATTTTGTTTCCATTGCACAAGGCAATTCCCTTCAAATGTTTCCCCCTGCTCCACTGTGGGCTTATAGCAACAGCGCTTAGACTTATAGACCGCTTCATGGTGCTTTACAACCCTCTCTAAGCAGTTTATAAATGTCAGCCTATTGCCCACAACAATCTGGGTCCTTGTTTTACCCACCTTGGAAGGAGGGAAGGTTGAGTCAACCTTGAGCCGGTCAGGATCGAACTGCTGGCAGTGAGCAGAGTTAGCCTGCAATATTGCATTCTAACCCCTGGGAAGGAATGAAGGAAAGGAGGAAAGGAAAGGAAAAGGAAGAACAAACCTATAGTAATAGCACTTAAAACTTATAGACCGCTTCCCAGTGCTTTCCGTCTCTCTCTAAGCGGTTTACAAAGTCAGGCTCTTGCCCCCAACAACCTGGGTCCTCATTTTACCCATCTCAGAGGGAAGGAAGGCTAAATCAACTTTGAACTAGTCAGGATCAAACTCCTGACAGTGGGCAGAGTTAGCCTGCAATACTGCATTCTGATAATAGAGATAGACTAGACAGAGACACAGACGGAGACACAGAGAGACAGATAGACATAGAGATGAGACATAGATACAATAGCACTTAGACTTATATACTGCTTCACAATGCTTTCCAGCCCTCTCTAAGCGTTTTACAGAGTCAGCCACTTGCCCCCAACAATTTGGGTCCTCATTTACCGACCTCGGAAGGAGGAAAGGCTGAGTCAACCTTAAGCTGGTCAGGATCGAACTGCTGGCAGCCGGCAGTGGCCTGGAATAGCCTGCAGTCCTGCGTTCTAACCGTTGCACTACCACAGCTTCTTATCCAGGGGTGGGATTCTTCCAGTTTGCACCTATTCACTAGAACCAGTTGTTAACATTCTAAGCAGTTCGGAGAACCGGTTGTTAGAAGAAATTACTGGCCTAATCCCGTAAGGAAGGCAGGAAGGAAACATTCTGGGGTTGCTTACAGAAACTACCTCTCCGTTAACGCTTATTACATTCTTGGCAGGACTAGACTTCCTGTCTCAGGAACTTCTCTGGATATTTTTTTTTCTCCTTTGCTGATACTTTGCTTGTGTGGAGTGACCATTCAAAGTTACAATGGCACTGAAAAAAGTGACTTATGACCCTTTTTCACACTTACGACTGTTGCAGCATCCCCACAGTTACGAGAGGCCAGGCAAGGAGATGCGTGCCGCGATGTGAGTGATGTTGAGTTGGCCACGCCCAGCCAATAACATAACCACCAAGCCATGCCCATCAACTAAGCCACGCCCACAGAACCGGTTGTAAAAAATTTGAATCCCACCCCCGTTTTAATCCCAAAGAAACCTAGCAAAAATGCAACTTTGCCTTCCTTTTTCCTCACCAGCACATTCCAAGGTTCAACCAAAGAACCATCTTGATTCCGACAGCATTTCATGGAAGCATAACATCTCGCCTTTTCTGCAAGCCGATCCCAGTGTTTTGTCTCTCCGAGGTTTACGGTTGGATCTGCTGGATCAAGGATCACTGGCCTGAAATGCAATAAAGGAAGTTGGAATCATATGTGCAAGCCGGAGCAGATGGCAACACTAGTTCATGAGTTTATTTTATTTTTATTTATTTTTGTCAATTGCGTACAAGATAATAGGTATAAGCAAAAACATAATTATGAATACATGGATACATATAAGAAAAATAAAATATAAAAGAAACAACAGGACAGGGACGGTAGGCACGTTGGTGCGCTTATGCACGCCCCCTGCATCAACAAGGTCTTGACTATTCAGCCTGTATTTTATTTTCTGATTTTTTTGGCCAATATGTAGGACAGAGCATTTATTTGTTGAGATTTGAAGTTGCCATTTGTTTGACCATTCTGATACATAGTCAAGGTCTTTTTGAAGGGTAGCAGTATTGTCTGTGGTGTTGAATAGTTTTACATCATCAGTGAAGAGAACGCAGTTGCTCTTGATATGATCACAGAGGTCATTTATGTAGAGTATGAAAAGAGTTGGTCCTAGAACACTGTTGACAGGTACAGAATTTGATAAGACGCTCCCAATTTCCACCATTTGATGTCTGTTTGACAGGAATGCTTCTATCCAGTTATGCAGGTGTCCAGAGATACCGTATAGTTTGTTGTGTAACACTGAATCAAAAGCTTTACAGAAGTCTATGTAGATTGTGTCTATTACTTTGCCCTGATCAAGTTGTGTAGTCCATACGTTTTTGCAGTGCAAAAGTTGCAGATTAAAATATAGTTTTTTCCTGAAAGCAAATTGTTTATTAGAGAGTAGGTTGTTCGTCTTTAAATAGAGAATAATGGATTGATTAATAATTGATTCCATGACTTTACAGGTGACGCAGCATAAAGAGATTGGTCTGTAATTTTCAACTAGGCTGGGGTCTCCCTTTTTGAAGATGGGGATGACTGTGGCTTGTGACCATAGTTTTGGCAAGGAGCTGGTCCTGAAAGATTTTTCAAAGATTATGCTTAGAGGTTCTGCTATGGCAGTAGATAGCTTTTTTAAGATGTAATTTTTTTAAAACAAATTTAAAATTTTTATTTGCATTTATATGCCGCCCTTCTCCGGAGACTCAGGGTGGCTTAGTCTATGGAGCACCATGCTAAATGCTAAGTAGGCATGTATTCCATCCGGTCCAATAGATAGAGATGGTTTTAGATTGCGTAGTGCTTTTTCAACATTGTCTACTATAAAATCGATTTGTATTAGATCATTGTAGTTGTCTGTGGTTCTACTAGGAAATATTGGGCATGATCCATTGCTGTTTACAAATACTGAGCCAAATAATGTGTTAAAGACGTTGGCTTTAATGGTGTCATTGTTGCAGTCTTTACCATTAGGTCCTTTCAGGGGTGGGATGGACCTTGAGTCTTTTAATTTGTTGTTTACAAAATTGTAGAAAGCGCGGGTAGAATTGGTGCATAAAAGGTTTTCTTCTTGTTTAATATGAGAATTGGTGCATTCAGTCTTTATCTGTTGCATAAATTTTTGTATTGGCTTTTGAAGTTGGCAACGTGACTAGATTTGTTTTTCTGCCAAAGTGATTTCTTTTTGGATTGAAGTTTCCTTATTGTTATGGGTAACTTGTTTTTTCTGGTTTTGGGAGTTGTTAATGGTACATCTAGTTTGATGACTCTTTTGACTTCAAGTAAAAATATGTTGCAATGGTCTTCTACAGCAGCGGTCACCAACCGGTGGGCCGTGGCCCACTGGTGGGCCGTGAGAAAATTTTGGTGGGCCGCAGAGAAATCTCACCCCCAGAGCACCCCTCCAAAGCAATTAATCCAGGCTGAGCAGAAACACAAGGCTGCTCAGCCCACATGGCCCGCGGGAACCCTCCCCACCCACTCACTCCTTACCTGGCAAACTTGTCTGCTAAGTTGCTACTTTTCCTTTTTCCGACCATCATCTGTTCTGCTGAGCCAGGAGATTTAGATTAGCTAGGAAGCAGGAAATGGTTGGATTTCTTGCTTTCTAGCTAAGCACAGCCAAACCTTCCTTAGGACTGAAAGTTTGTTTGCAAGACTCACAACAAGCAAATTTGAGAGACTGAGCTAGCCGATGGTAGATAAGATAGATCACTGAATGATTCTGTGAGCAATTCAATCTGCCTGCTTTGCCTGATTTTGGATAAAAGTTGCTTTTTTAAAATAAAAAAATCAATATTTACATACATGGTGTGTTGTGAGTTAATTTTGTGAGTTTGCTTGCTAGCAAATTTTATGAGTTTGCTTGCAAGCAAATTTTATGTTGCAGACTGAGCTAGTCAATGGCAGATAGATTTCTGAATGAATCTGTGATTCTGTGAGCAACTCAATCTGCCTGCCTGCTTTGCCTGATTTTGGATAAAAGTTGCTCTTTTTTATAAAAAAAATCAATATATATATAAATATTTATAATATTTACATAAAAGCCGTGCGCAGCAGGTGGTCACATGACCACCAGGCCACACCCACAAATTAGGCCACACCCACAGAACCAGTTAATGGTCCCTGGGATCTAAAATTATGAGTTTGATGGTCCCTGAGGTCCAAAAGGTTGGCGACCTGTGTTCTACAGTATTGCATCCAGTGAATAGAAATTGCCAATCAAGGGATGAGAGATCATTGTTTATAAGATCATAGTTGCCTTTTTTGAAGTTATAATTGGGGATTCCGTCATTGTGATGATTTTTGTGTGGACGTATGTTGAGACAAAAGTCAATCATGTTGTGGTCACTGTTGGAAAAGAGTTGTTTAATTTGTATTCCATAAATTGAATTCAACTATTGCAGAAGATGAGACTGAGGCTGTTGTTAAGTCTAGTGTTTTTCAGGCCCTGTTGAAATTCCCCAAGTCTGTTAACGTATTTAGATTTTTCACATGAACGAAGTGGAAATACAGATTCAAATCCTTACTGGCAGTCTCCATAGAACTACTAATTTTAGTTGTTTTATGACTTAACTTGCTGTGTGAACCCAGCCAGTCTGATAACTTTGATTTGAGAGTATTACACGGGATTAGAAAATGTACTTGCTTAAGCATTTTGTGCCAACACAGCCAAAAGCTTATTGAAACCAGTTGTTAGCAAATATTCTTCTCAGCTTCTCCTAGAGCCCGGGTGTCAAACTCGATTTCATTGAGGGCCGTGTTAGAAATAAGAAAATTCAAAAATAAAATGTAGGTGAATAGAATAGTATATTATAGTATTAAGAAGACTGTTGCTCTATAGATCTTGATGTAATCTGTAAATATATTTTCTAATACATTTCCTCATTGTTAAACATCAAGTAATGCCACCCCTATTTTCTTCCAGGAATTGGTAGTATCAAACTGTCAAGGCAATTCACATACACATTTGACATAACAAAAGATCAATTAGGATCTCCAATTCTCTGGAGTTTTTTTCCCCTCCTTTGCTGGCACTTTGCTTGTGTGGAGTGACCATTCAAAGTTACAATGGCACTGAAAAAAATCACTAATGACCGTTTTTCACACTTACGACTGTTGCAGCATCCCCAGTCACGAGAGGCCATGCGTGCCTCGATGTGAGTGATATTGATTTGGCCATGCTCAGCCAATAACATGACCACCAAGCCATGTCCACCAGTCATATGACTACAAAGCCACGCCCATCACCTAAGCCACACCCACAGAACCAGTTGTTAAAAAATTTGAATCCCACCCCTGTATAAGGTCCCTTCCAACTCTGATTATCTGTTATCTGCTGAAGTTGTTAAATGAACTATCAGTCAAGGATAAAAGAACAGTATTGTGTTGGGGTAGTTGTGTGAAAGTAATAGAAGGAAAAGACGGACTTTTGGTCTAGTTAGCTAGAAAGTTAAGCTGGTTTGCACAGATTTGTGCTGAGTCATGATGGCAGTGCTAGGAGAAGAAGGAGTTAGAGAATGTCACTGCGTTGTTTTGGTTTTTCTTGTGAGCTTCCACAGAAGATTCCAGAATAAGCCGGACTGGTTATCAAAGTTTCTATAGTAACAAGATATGAGTGTCTTGTGATGTTTGGTTTACTGCGCATGTGTGCAGGGGAGGAGTTTTACTACTTCACTTTCATTTTATTCTTCTCTTTTGCTTGCTTCTTAGAATGTACTGCTGTTTCTTTTGTTTCTAGTTATTTGTAAATAAAGTATGCTGGCAACAGAAAAACACGATTCATTTCCTCTAATTTATAAAACTGAATTTTTTCACTTTGACAGAGAAAGCGGGGGCAATAGAAATGAGGGAATGAGAGGGTGGAACCAAGTGATAAGGGGAAGAAGACATGTTGATACGGGCAGGGAGGACAGAGTGAGGAGATGTTTTAGATGTGGCCAGCCTGGACATTGCAAGAAAGGCTGCCCAAGACTAAGAAGGGAGGCACAAGTGTATAATATGATGGCATAAGATGAAAGTCAATACAAGGGATGTCAGGGGCGATATAAGGAAGAGGAAGTTGTGTTTTAACTGACACTGGGGTAGCAAAAACTTTAATATCAGAGATAACTTTAACTGCAGAGATGAAATTAAGCGGACGAAGTATTCAAGTATCTGAAGTAAAAAAGGAAGGATTTGAAGTATCCAAATTAATCCCCTTCTAATTGGGAATAAATTTCTGGGAAGAGATTCCCTAGCAAATCTTCAATTGAATTTGATTCCTATGAGGGTTCTGAACCTCGCTTAAAATAACACTCAAGAATTCAAACGGGGCAATTAGATAAGTTTGAATAAAAGCAAGCTCTGAACCTTTTGCAACACCATCTGGCTCACATATAATCTTGGTCCACCATCTCTGCCGTGGCCAAAAGAAGGTTCCGTGTATATAGAAGAGATCAAAGCCTTAACTGACTATCTCAATGCCCAAGGAAAATTAGAGGAAGAACTAAATGCGGGTTTCTTCCTTAATTTGGCACTAAGACGTGACATCTTGAAACAACGTCATCTTGAAGCTGCCAGACTTTTGCCATCTAAAGCCTGAGCTTTTTTCGGAAGGGGGTGGAAGAAGAAAAATCTGTGCTGGAAGAGATTTTAGAAGATCAAACAGAGGAAGAATTTCCATCTCCCTATAATCCAGAAATAAACAATCCTCCTGTTCCAGCAACAGTATTCCAGGTTCTTCCACCTCTTCCCCCTTTTCTTCCTTAGTCCAACGAGGAAGCAACAGACAAAAATAAAAAGGGAGGGGAATTGTTAAGCCCTTCTCACACTAGAGGAGGATACTTTATGGAGGACTTGAGTCATTTATAGCCCCGCTGGTGGCCCCTTTAAGAGAATTACTGATGGGAAACCACTCCCATCAGTAATTCTCTTAAAGGGGCCAACTAATTGGTGGACAGATTCCTAACGGGGCAATCCCCTTTGCCAATTAAACAGATAACTTGTGGTGAGTATGTTCACATTCTATTAACAAGTTATCTGTTTAATTGGCAAAGGGGAATGTCCCATTAGGAATCTGTCCACCAATTAGTTGGGTTGGCAATATATAAACAATGTATGTTTGTAGCTTTAAGGCTGAATCACTGTATTGATTTGTGCTGTATTCCGATTGGTTGATTGTATTGTATTGTATTGTATTGTATAATAGGGAGTTAGAGATCATGGCTTGCTTTCTCTGACATTCTGTATCTCTGACATTCTGTATCTCTGACATTCTGTTGCAATCTAAGGTTCTCTGCTGTGCTTATACTTTGATATCTTTGTTTACTGTAAATGACAAAGGCAAACGGTAAGAAGACTTTGTAACTGGATATTATTTGGACTGTTAAATGTATATGACCTGGACTGTTTATTGGACTGAGCTATTTCTTAGTAAACTTTAACTCAATTTAGTGTATCTGAGTGTGGCTGCATACTTATTCATAACTACTCTCATAATCGTTTCCATGTGCATATCGTTGTTACTCAAGGGTTATTCTGTACATATCGTAACACCCCTATATAGAGAAGCCCCTCAATCATATGTAGAACTGGCTCAAAGAATTGTGGCAACCCACAGACCAACTGTGCACGACCTACATACTTTACTTGCTGCCTTCTTGGGCCTAGAAGATAAGCTCAAATCCCCCAGCAAAGATGGAGGCAATGTTCCATCCCAATACGACAGACATTAGCAAAAAATTTGGTTGCATTGGAATATATCTTGTAGCAAAATCAGTAACAGACAAATGTTTAATTTGTAAAAAGGTAGAGATAACAAGCTGTCAGGATACAACAGATGGGTGGAAGGCCACCAGCTTTAAAGACCCTTTAAGTGTATTCAAGTAGATTTTATGGAATTGCCAAAGGTGGGGAGAATAAAATATTTATTGGTCATAGTAGACCATCTCACAGGGTGGGTGGAAGCTTTTCCCTGCAATAACGCTATAGCAGCAGTGGTGTCAAGAATTAATATTGGAAATACATATGCCATGGACTAAATGTCTTCCTTTTAAGCCCTATTGAGAATACGGACCCAAACTAGAAAAGACATTATCAAAACAATATGTACATAAACCAGGGGTGGGATTCTACTAGTTTGCACCTATTCGCTAGAACCGGTTGTTAACATTCTCAGCAGTTCAGAGAACCGGTTGTTAGAAGAAATTACTGGCCTAATCCTGTAAGGAAGGCAGAAAGGAAACATTCTGGTCTTGCTTACAGAAACTGCCGCTTCGTTAACCCTTCTTACATTCTTGGCAGGACTAGACTTTCTGTCTCAAGAAAGTCTCTGGAGTTTTTTTCCCCTTCCTTTGCTGGTACTTTGCTTGTGTGGAGGGACCATTCAAAGTTATAATGGCACTGAAAAAAGTGACTTATGACCATTTTTCACACTTACGACTGTTGCAACATCCCCACAATCACGAGAGGCCAGGCAAGGAGATGTGTGCCTCGATGTGATATTGAGTTGGCCACGCCCAGCCATGACCACCAAGCCATGCTCACCATCTAAGCCACACCCACAGAACTGGTTGTTAAAAAAATTGAATCCCACCCCTGACATAAACTGTCCAGATATTTTGATTTCTTCAGGAAACAAGGATTTTTGGCTCAAATACCACCTTTGAACTTTCCAGTCCATAAACTCCACCACGGTGATCTGATGCTGATCTGGAGTAGGAAGGAGGAGAAGTTAACCCCAAAGTGGGAAGGACTACTTACCTGTGAAACTGCAATCCGGATGGCGGAGAAGCACATCACTCGCGTAAAAGGCCCTGTGTCTACACCGACCACCTGGATCAGCATTTTGCATGGAACCCACTGAAGTTAACTTTGCAGAAACAATAAACTAATAACTGATGAGATTTGCCCCCATAGGTTCCGAATTCGAGTGGAAGGAGCTGAAAAGAGGTGGCGAGTCCATATCCAGTGGAGAAGTAAAACCCAGAGCTGGGATCAGGAGTGGAAACCAATATACGTGGTGTTAAAAATGAAAAATAAGGTTTAAACGTATTAAAAATAGAGAATGGGAAAAATACCTTTTTTTAGTCAACTTCTCTTTTAAGAAATTTTCAGGCAGATATTTGTTATATGTGCAATGAGAAACTGGTAAAGGATATTTTGAAAGGAGATTCACAGAGACTGATGCATGGATCACTGGTGAGTAGATTGGATCATGGGCCTGGGTGGTTTATGGGCCAGGAAAGAATGGAAAAAGATCAGAGACAAGAGCCAGAGTATACCCCTCTCCGATGTGTTGGTTCTGGATTGCATATGTCAGTGTGTCGACCCATTTCATGCTGCGTGTAAGGAAGAGTGTGATATTGTAATTATTGAAGATCTTATCGCAGAATGACTCAGATTTTGATGTTCTAGGGAACTACTGGAGTTTTGAAGGGTTTACAACAAGAATGTGAAGAATGCGTACCAACACAAAAGGTAAAATCACAAAAACATTGAAATATCACACAGCCTGTGGATGCGAGAGGCAGAGTGTTTCATATAGTTAGAATTCCAGAAGTAATGTTTTATTTTATGAAATGTATGAAAAATAGAAAGGGTGGAATTGTTAGAAATAAGAAAATTCAAAAATAAAATGTAGGTGAATAGTATATTATAATATTAAGAAGACAGTTGCTCTATAGATCTTGATGTAATCTGTAAATACATTTTCTAATACATTTCCTCATTGTTAAACATCAAGTAATGCCACCCCTATTTCCTTCCAGGAATTGGTAGTATCAAACTGTCAAGGCAATTCACATACACATTTGACATAACAAAAGATCAATTAGGAGGATAATAGGAGAAGAAATAAACCATTGCTCTTAACTTTCTTTAATCAATTGAAATTAGATTTTGTTTTTCAAATCAGCTTGTTTGCCAAACTTTTACTTTGCGTAGATGTTAGAAATGCATATACGAAGAAGTGCTGAATGTAACATTAATATGTAACAAGTGTGGTGTTAGGAATACAGTGGGGCAAAAAAGTATTTAGTCAGCCACCAATTGTGCAAGTTCTCCCACTGAAAAAGATGAGAGAGGCCTCACCTATGAGAGACAAAATGTGAAAACAAATCCAGACAATCACATTGTCTGATTTGGAAAGAATTTATTTGCAAATTATGGTGGAAAATAAGTATTTGGTCACTTACAAACAAGCAAGATTGCTGGCTCTCACAGACCTGTAACTTCTTTAAGAGGCTCTTCTGTCCTCCACTCATTACCTGTATTAATAGCACCTGTTTGAACTTGTTATCAGTATAAAATACACCTGTCCACAACCTCAAACAGTCACACTCCAAACTCCACTTTGGTGAAGACCAAAGAGCTGTCGAAGGAGACCAGAAACAAAATTGTAGACCTGCACCAGGCTGGGAAGACTGAATCTGCAATAGGCAAGCAGCTTGCTGTGAAGAAATCAACTGTGGGAGCAATAATTAGAAAATGGAAGACATACAAGACCACTGATAATCTCCCTTGATCTGCGGCTCCACGCAAGATCTCACCCCATGGGGTCAAAATGATCACAAAAATGGTGAGCAACAATCCCAGAACTACACGGGGGGACCTAGTGAATGACCTGCAGAGAGCTGGGACCAATGTAACAAAGGCTACCATCAGTAACACACTACGCCGCCAGGGACTCAGATCCTGCAGTGCCAGATGTGTCCCCCTGCTTAAGCCAGTACATATCCAGGTTCGTCTGAAGTTTGCTAGAGAGCATTTGGATGATCCAGAAGAGGATTGGGAGAATGTCATATGATCAGATGAAACCAAAGTAGAACTGTTTGGTAGAAACACAACTCGTCGTGTTTGGAGGAGAGAGAATGCTGAGTTGCAACCAAAGAACACCATACCTACTGTGAAGCATGGGGGTGGCAACATCATGCTTTGTGGCTGTTTCTCTGGAGGGATGGGGTGGGTGTGGCCAGCATGACATCACGTGTTGGGGGGGAACCTGTGGTGGCCCGAGCACTCTTCCAGTGCAAACAAACTCCGTTTTCAGCTCTGATGGTGTCCTGCAACCCTCTGACAGCAAAAATGGGGCTGAGGGGGCACGAGTGACCCTTGTGAGCTCCATTTGCACTGGCAGATGCACCGCGGACCAATTTTTCTCTATCTCCAGGAGGGCCGCGTAGGCCAGATCTAAGCAACCTGGCCCCCGGGCCTTGAGTTTGACACCCCTGCCTTAGAGTAACAAAGTACTTTCTCTTAACTTCAATATTTTGGTGGCATATACCATTTCACAACTACATCAATAGTAGGGCTATTGCAAAAATAGCTAGGTTGCAAAAATTCAGACAGATGGCAGCGAAGAGTTGTGTGTCACTCTGCTGTCTTCTAGTGGCCACCAGGTTCATAAATAGTCTTCCTAGGTCAGATGAAAGTCAAGCTAGAACTTCAGGATTAATTTTGCAAGGAAAGAAGAGATGTTGGGGACAGACACACATACACACACATCAAATCCTTTATTTCACAGCTATTTTGCTCTTACCACTCCAAAGAGGAAGAAGCATTGATGCATAAGACAACCAAAATCCCATACCCCAAAAACTTTAACCTTAGACTGTCTACTATTGACCTCACCCCCTTCCTGTAGGGGGCCTGTAGGGGGCGTGCATAAGTGCACCAATTGTGCCTACCGTCCCTGTCCTATTGTTTCTTTTATTTTTCTTATAAGTATCTATCTCATGTATTCAAAACTATGTTTATTCTTATACCTATATCTTATAAGCGATTGAAAATCAAATAAATACATAAATAAATAAATAAACAAACCAAAGGTATCTTGTAAGCGATTGACAAATCAAATAAGTCCATTTTACTCCAATTTGAAACTTGTTGTTGCAGGAGTTTCTCCACTCTGACAAATGTCCTTACAGATATTTGAAAAATGAAAAGGTGGGGCAAACTGACCTGTTTTTACAGAGTTGCTCCTGTAAATACTGCTTGATGATCTCATTGTCAAAATCATAGTATTCTGTCCAATAGATGCGAATCTCCTTATAGTGCTCAATGAGCCACAACACTGTCCGGAAACCCTCGGCCATGTTGATCTGGTTCTGTCTGCTTCCTTGCTCCCAGGCGTAGACCGTTAGTAGCTCAAGGGCATACTTCGGGGGGAATGACTTTTCCTGCACCTGCACAGAAAAGAAGTTCAAATAAAACTCACTGCACTATTTGATTGAGGAAGGAAGCCTGACGAAAGACAATCTACCCTTGACTACTTTATAAAGCAGATACACCGTTTGAAGGCAGATACACTGAAACAGATTTCATTTACGTCTATTTTTAAAATGCTAATTGTTTTAAAATTTTTAAAAAGGAATAAATCAACTCAAGATGCTCATTCCAGAATCCCATGATTTATATTTTGGACCCATTAAGCAAAGGACCCAACTTCCTGCAAAAGTCTTTAAATATTGAGGAAGTTACGGAAGGGAAGAGAAAGGAAAACAATTGGCATTATGGTGAATGGATGCTAGCAATGTCCAACCCCATAGCTGAGCATGAACTCAAAACCAAATTCTGCTCAAAAAGAGATTCTCTCAAATGTTACATTGCAACTTTCAAGAAGGGATTTTTGTGGCTGTTATTCCTTTTCCTTTTCTGCTTCAATTAAATAACACCCCACACCCAATTAAAAGGGGTACACAATCATCACATGCCATTTCTATTTCGGTAAAGGAATGGAATTTAAGTTGAAGGCCATTCATTGTGGTCATCAATACTGGTGGGCTCACATATAGAACAAATAAAGGAACCCTCCAAGTAGAGGTTATGGTTCCTTGCAAATTCCCAAACTTCCCCACCCCACTCCTATCAGTTCAAACCCTTCTAAGATTATAATGAATCCATTCTCCAGGCAACATACCTCGTTGTACCAGTATTTCACCAGGCAAATGAGTATCTTCAGCTGGTCGCATCGGCCCACTATGAAATCTTTTTGCAGCTCCGTGAAGCAGGGAGAGAACTCGCCAGAGTTGCCTGTGTGTATCAGATCGACGTATATCTGAGGGTTTGGCATGGAGCCGTCATATTGGCCTGTCAAGAGAAAATTCAGCTAGGCCTCAAAAGCCGTTTTTGAAATTCTCCAATTTTGTAAACAGAGAATCTTACTCAATTTCTCCAGGAAAAAGAAACCTTCAACTGCTTCTAACCGTGAGCTCCTTTGCTCCTGAAGGAGCCGGGGAAAGAGAGAACCCCCTGAATCTCTGCTGGGACTGCGGGGAAACTGAGGAAGCCAGGTGGGTGCAAAGCACACCAACACTCACACCCCCTCAAAATAGGTCTAAGGCCAGCCCTTTCCGCCCAGAAAAACCTCGCCCATGTTCTCCCTTCCTTGGAAATGATGGCAGAAAGAGAATTTTTCTGCTTGCTCCTCAGTTCCCAATTCATTTGTCGGAACCACAGTGGGTCCCTGGAGGATTTTCTGAGTTGCTTCCACAAGTTACTGACATTCGCTTTAGAGCAGCGGTCCCCAACCTTTCCAGCTTGGTGGCCTGACCTGGTGTGTGTGTGTGAGAGAGAGAGAGAGGGAGGGAGGCAGGTATACACGCACACATACAAAGCTCCATTTGTGGGAACTGCGATTGTGTGAGTGGAGCTTTGTGCATGTGTGCACTTGCCCATCTCTCCCGCAGCTAAGTTTCAAACAGGGACCCCTGCTTCAGAGGACAGACTTCAGAGGTCTCCATGGCGCTGGTGCTCCCTGCCCATCCCTAGCTGGGGGGGGAAAGTGGGCTTTCCTTGCTCAGGAAGAAAACCCACCTAGGGCATCGTAGGCCAGCAGGACATCAAAGTCAATGAAATCCACTGATTGTTTTGAACGTAACTTGAATTGGAGCACCCGAGGGTTGGGCCACTTGGACTTCTCAAATATAAGTTCCAAACGCATCTTCTCCTTGCATTCGTACAACCACCTTTCAATCTCCTCAATGGTCCTCTTCTGTTCCTCTTCCTTGTCTTTGTATCTTTTGATAAGCTTCAATAACAACCGCTGGTCAGCATTTGACAAACATGGCTCCCCCTGGCTTGCCTTCCACCACCTTGCCTCTGTGAGCATCCTCCGATCCTCTTCCTCCTCTAAGTATCTTTCTAAGAGGTTACGGAGCGGCACCAGGTCGGCCTCTGACATGTACAGCTTCTCCTTGCATTCATAGAGCCACATTTCAATCTTCCGAGTTATCTTCCTCGGATTTTTTTCCAGGTCTTTGTAACTTAGAATAAGGTCTATTAACAACCTTACGTCAACCTCTGACAAATACTGCTCCTGCTGCCATTCGTTGAGCCTCTTTTTAAGCTCCCCAATGATCCCCTTCCGTTTCTTTTTCTGGTCACTGTAACTTTTGAAGACGTTCAAAAACACCACCAGGTCGACATCTGACAAATACGGCTTCACCTGCCAGTTGTTGACGCATCTTTTAGTCTCCTTAATTATCTTCTTTTCTTTGTTTGTATAACTTTTGATAAGATTCAATATCCACTCCCAGTCAGTATTTGAGAAATACAAGTTTTTGGACTCTTTTACAATCAGGTCCATTAATATCTGCCATTTTTTTTCTTGGGTGGTGTAACTTTTGAAGACGTTCGAGAGCAGCTCCAGGTCAGCATCTGACAAATATGGCTGCTTCTGCCATTCCTTGTTCCGCTTTTCAATCTCCTTGATGAACGTCTTCAGCTTCTTTCTCTGTGATTTGATGTCGTTAAACACAAATACTATCTTATTTATAGGATCTGATGAATACAACTCCTGCCATAGGTCGAGCCACCCTGCAATCTCCTTGATGATCATGTTCAAATCCTTTTCCTGCTCTCTGAAAAGGTTGGAGATGTTCAAGAACAGCTCCAGGTCAGTTTTTCCGTTTTTCATGGATGTGCCTTTTCCCAGCGATCCTCCCTGAGAAAGGAAAAAGGAACGGTTTCAAGTACCGAGACGCCTGTGTGTTTGCACTAAGAGATACACATAATAAGTGCAGCTGCCATCACCTGGTTGCCATTAGGAGGAGGAGGAAGGAAGTAACGATTTGGTTTGTGCCTAGCACATCACCAAGAACACCTTTCCTGATAATAATATACTTTTCCCAAGGGCTCTTGGCATCAGGGTCTTCCTTGCCCACTGGATAATCCAGCTCATAACCTCCTCAGAGTCTAATTGCTCTACTTCTGGGATGGGAGATGTTATAAGCATTCAAAAATGAAACAACAGACTTTTGATAATCTGAATTATAGGATGCTTTATTAGGGAAAATACTGCAGTATTGGACTCAGTTCACTCTAGAAAATAAACATTTTCTAAGAGGAAGGAGACGCCCACCTTTCAGTGAATACAGCTTATATAGGTTTATCAAATCACATGATTACATAACACTTCCTTTTTCCATATATGGACGTTATACAACCTTCCATGGAAAACTTCCAATATTTTCAGATGTCCTGTTTTTCACATTCCAGAAAAATTATACAGAAACATTAATATTCCTTAATGTGACATTTATAATGTCAGAGCGCCCCAGTACAAATGTCCTCTAACCTATGCCAAATAAATTGTCTCACAAAAACACATTTCATAACTGTTCTGAGCTTTAAAAGGTCAAACTGCGAACACAAAATGGCTTCAGTTTGGTTCTTTATATTCTCAAGTATAATAACCGAATTTCACTCATAACAGGAGAAATCTTAGGATCGGTTGCAGGACAGACAGAAAAGCTGCAAAAGAGTTTAGAAAAACCAGTGGAAAATCTCTTCTATGTTGTTGTGACGCCCCGTGTCTCCAAGAGGGAGACAGAAACTGAACTCATCTCAAGGATTCTCACACTGATCAATCAGGCTGGTAGCTGTTGGGTCAATGCTGCAATGCCAGCTAGGGAGTTACACACATCCTCCCAAGCAGGAGACCCTACACCATTCCTACAAATGGCAGTATATATCTTGGGATGTTTTACAATGTAAATCAGTGGTCCTCAAACTTCGACAGCTTTAAGACTTGTGGACTTCCAACTCTCAGAATTCCTGAACTAATATGACAGGAGCAAGAATTCTGGCAGTTGAAGTCCACCCGTCTTAAAGCTCTCAGGATTTCTCCTCCAGTCGTGTTAACTCAGAAAATCTGGCAACTGAAGTCCACCCGTCTTAAAAGCTCTCAGGATTTCTCCTCCAGTCGTGTTAACTCAGAAAATCTGGCAATTGAAATCCACCCGTCTTAAAGCTCTCAGGATTTCTCCTCCAGTCATGTTAACTCGGAAAATCTGGCAATTGAAGTCCACCCGTCTTAAAGCTCTCAGGATTTCTCCTCCAGTCATGTTAACTCAGAAAATCTGGCAATTGTAGTCCACCCGTCTTAAAGCTCTCAGGATTTCTCCTCCAGTCATGTTAACTCAGAAAATCTGGCAATTGTAGTCCACCCGTCTTAAAGCTCTCAGAACGTCTCCTCCAGTCATGTTAACTCAGAAAATCTGGCAATTGAAGTCCACCCGTCTTAAAAGCTCTCAGGATTTCTCCTCCAGTCATGTTAACTCAGAAAATCTGGCAATTGTAGTCCACCCGTCTTAAAGCTCTCAGAACGTCTCCTCCAGTCATGTTAACTCAGAAAATCTGGCAATTGAAGTCCACCCGTCTTAAAAGCTCTCAGAACTTCTCCTCCAGTCATGTTAACTCAGAAAATCTGGCAATTGTAGTCCACCCGTCTTAAAGCTCTCAGAACGTCTCCTCCAGTCATGTTAACTCAGAAAATCTGGCAATTGAAGTCCACCCGTCTTAAAAGCTCTCAGAACTTCTCCTCCAGTCATGTTAACTCAGAAAATCTGGCAATTGAAGTCCACCCGTCTTAAAAGCTCTCAGAACTTCTCCTCCAGTCATGTTAACTCAGAAAATCTGGCAATTGAAGTCCACCCGTCTTAAAAGCTCTCAGAACTTCTCCTCCAGTCATGTTAACTCAGAAAATCTGGCAATTGAAGTCCACCCGTCTTAAAGCTCTCAGGATTTCTCCTCCAGTTGTGTTAACTCGGGAAATCTGGCAGTTGAAGTCCACAAGTCTTAAACTTGCCAAGTTTGAAAACCCTTGATGTAAATATAAAGCAACTTTCTTGAAACAGGCAGACAACAGAATATTTTAAGGCCAAAAAAAAATAACCCAACCCCTAGCCAGGACAGCTTTGCCTAGTCTTTCCAACTCTCTACTATCTTCTTCCTCTTCCTCCTTTTCTTCTTCTTCCTCCTCCTCCTCTTCTTCCTCCTCCTCCTCCTCTTCTTCCTCCTCCTCCTCTTCTTCTTCCTCCTCCTCCTCCTTCCTCCCTTCTCTTTCCTCCCTCCCTCGTCTTTTCCTTCCTCCTCCTCCTCTTCTTCTTCCTTTTCTTCTCCTCCTCCTTTCCCAACACCGCCTCCCTTCCCGGGCAGAGTCTCTCTCTTTCCCCCGCCTGCCCGCCCATCCTCCGCTCACCTGCACCACCTTCGCGCCCTGGAAGCAGCGCGTCTTGAGGAACTCGCAGAGGCGGCCGGTCTCCTCCTCGGCCCTGCTGAGAAACTCCCAGTTGGGCTGCAGGTGGTCAGAGTAGAACTCGTGCAGCTTCCAAGAACCGATGCGGGCGAGGGAGGCCATGGCCAGGCAGCGGAGGGGGATTTCCAACGCAACCCTTCCGTCCCTCCTCCGGACCTGTTGCGTTTCCCCGGCTGGAGCCGAGGAGAGCCGAGAGGCGGCTGGAGGGGGCGCCTATCCCGCGGATCTTGCCCGACTGAAGCTACTCACGGATTCTCAGGGGTCGCCGCGCCCAAGAGGAGAGGGGAGAAAGAGAGCGGGGGCAGGGAACCGTGGTCGGGGACGGTGTTTTATAACGGCGGACGGGGACCGCGAGAGTATTCAAAGTTCGCGGGCAAAGACGGACAGACGAATGGAGAGAGGCGGGGGAGGCACTGCCTTTTATACACCGCCTCGAGGTTCGAACGTTAACGAATACACGTGTAGCGTCCTGATTGGTTGTCGTCAGAGGTCCCAGACGGCAACCAATCAGGGCGCTCTATCTGTGCCGAAAACGCCGAGAGCCGGACGACGCTCGCGGTCCCGGTCCCCAGTTAAACCTTTAGATTTACCTCAAGGCTTTTCAAACTTGACAAGTTGGAGACGGGTGGACTTCAATTCCCATAATTCCTCAGCTAACACGACTGGAGGAGAAATCCTGAGAGCTTTAAGACGGGTGGACTTCAACTCCCAGATTTCCCGAGTTAACATGATTGGAGGAGGAATTCGGGGAGTTGAAGTCCACAAGTCTGAAACCTGTCAAAGTTTGAGGACCCCTGATTTACATTTTATTTTATTATATTGTTATGTTATGTTTGTTGTTATATTTATTATATGATATGATATTATACAATTTATATTATATATTATATTATATATATTATATTATATGATATTATATTATATTACATTATATTATATATTATATTTATTATATTATTTATATTATATTATGTATTGTATTGTATTATTGTATTGTATTGTATTATATTGTATTACATTACATCATATCCCAATATATATTTTGCCTGTGTCAGGAATGGTGTAGGGTCTCCTGCTTGGGGGGGGGGCGGGGGTTGGACTAGATGACCTACAAGGTCCCTTCCAACTCTGACAATCTGAAATTTCCTTCCTCGGACAAGATCAGCGGGGAGGCGCCTCCTCCAGGCGCCCCGTTTTCAGCCGCCTCTCGCCCTCCAAGCGCTTCACTCTCCGTTTCCTGCCAGTAAAACGAAACTGGTCCGAAGGAGGAGAAACGAAACTCAGGGAAGCCGCTGGGCTCGGAAGCTCAGCTTCAGAAGTTGCGTTGGAAATCCACTCCGCTGCCTGGCCATGGCCTCCCTCGCCCGCGTCGGATCGTGGGAGCTGGACAAGTTCCACTTTGACCACCTGCAGCCCAACAAGGACTTTCTCAGAAGGGCCGGCGAGGAGATCGACCGCATCTGCGACTTTCTCAACACGCGCTGCTTCCAGGAGGCGCCCTGGCGTGGGATTAAAGTGCTGAAGGTGGTGAAGGTGAGCGGAGGAACGGCGGGCAGCGTCCCGGGTTGGAGGTGGAGGTGGGGGGAGAGAGAGACTCTGCCCGGGGAAGGGAGACAGACGGTGTTGGGAAGGGCTTTCCCCACCACCACTAGGCAAGCTGTCCTGCCTTGCAGCTTTATTGGGTCTTGCGATATTCTGTTGCCTGAACTGGGTGGCCACAGAATACAAGGAAAGGGGGGGGGCAGTACTGGGGGAGCCCATCCCCCCCCCTCCAGCTTTGCTGGGGTAGCTTAAAAGAATAATAAGAGTTAGAAGGGACCTTGGAGGTCCTCTAGTCCAACCCCCTGCTGAGGCTGTCCATTTCACACAAATGGTTGTTTGATCTTTTCTTAAAACCTTCCAGTGTTGCAGCATTCACAACTTTTGGAGGCAAGACTGTTTAACTGTCAGCAAATAGTCAGGAAATCCCTTGAAAACATGGTGTGTGTGTGACAGAGAGAGACAGTTCTTTCCCCCAGCAGCGCCATATGCTTTCCCACAAATGGACATGCTGTGTAGATGTCCGAAGCGGTTAGTGTCTATCTGCCCACTTTGGTCAGAAAAAAAAAATAAGGGGGAGAAGCAGCCCTCCCTTGCTGGAAATAACCACCCGCCAGCTGGCACTGCAGCCATTGACCCAACAGCTGCCAGCCTGATTGATCGTGTGAGAATCCTTGGGATGGGTTCAGTTCCTGGCGACTTCAGGTTTACCTCACCCCTCGTTGGAGACAACAAAACAACTAGCAGAGAGGATTGCCACTGGTGTCTCTTCTAAAACCCCTTTTTTGCAGCTTTCTTGTCGGTCTGCAACGACCTAGGATTTCTCCCATCCCAGAAGTAGAGCAATTAGACTCTGAGCGTGCATATCAGTGTGGGCAAGGAAGACCCTGATGCCAGGAGCCCTGGGGAAATGTATATTATTATCAGGAAAGGTGTTCTTGGTGCTGTGCTAGGCACAAACCAAATCGTTACTACCTTCCTCCTCCTCCTCATGGCAACCAGGTGATGGCAGCTGCACTTATTATCTGTATCTCTTGGTGCAAACACCCAGGAGTCTCACTACTTGAAACCGTTCCTTTTTCCTTTCTCAGGGAGGATCGCTGGGAAAAGGCACATCCATGAAAAATGGAACAGCTGACCTGGAGCTGTTCTTGAACATCTACAACCTTTACAGAGACCAGGAAAAGGATCAGAATATGATCATCGCGGAGATTGCAAAGTGGCTCTATGTGTGGCAGGAGCACCAGCAGCCTGATTTGTTAGAGGATGAACTGATGCTGTTCTTGGACCTTGCCAAAGACCACCGTTCTTGGACCTTGCCAAAAAGACCACTGGTGGTCCGTGAGAAAATTTTGGTGGTCTACAGAGAAACGTCACCCCCAAAGCAATTATTCAGGCTGCGCAGAACACACGGCTGTGCGCCCACATGCTCTGCGAGAACACAAGGCTTCAACACGAGGTAGTGAGGGGGGCGGAGAAAAGGGCGGGAGGATAGATGGGGATCTGGCCTCAGGGATCTGTCCTGGCCAGCCGGGCTGTTCTTTCCGCTTCTTCCTTCTTTGCTTTTGGAATGCACGCAAGGCAAGAGCCAAAGTCTTTCTTTCTCTCTCACAAACTCTGCCAGAAGAGTCTTTGGGAACCCTGCAAGCCTATGCTCCCAAAAGGTGTGCGGCAAAGGACTCATTTACTGGCGGGACGTTTGCGGGAGAGAAAGAAAGAAGAGGAACTTCTGCTGCTTTGCTTACTTTCGCCTAATGCAAGTTCTCTCTCTCTCCCTGAGAAACGGAGATTGGCTATCCAATAAAAAATAGATCAATCAGTAGGAAAACGGCGGTGGGAATTTTCCTGCAGACTTTTTGGGATTTTCCACGAGGTGCTCTGCGGGATTTAAAAATTAGAGTTTGGTGGTCCCTGAAGTCCAAAAGGTTGGCCACCCTGGACTTGATGACCTACAAGATCTCCTTCCAATACTCGTTTAAACCGTTTCAAACCGGAGGCTCTCCATTGCCACCCTTTCTATAGTTAACACAACCAAGGAAACTGCAGAGGAAAACTTGATTGCGCAGGTGTTGCAAGGGACCA
>CM042836.1:184550905-184575521 GCA_023653725.1 Bungarus multicinctus | reverse complement strand
GGGAGTTTCTCAGCAGGGCCGAGGAGGAGACCGGCCGCCTCTGCGAGTTCCTCGAGACGCGCTGCTTGCAGGGCGCGAAGGTGGTGCAGATGAGCGGAGGATGGGCGGGCAGGCGGGGGAAAGAGAGAGACTCTGCCCGGGAAGGGAGGCGGTGTTGGGAAAGGAGGAGGAGAAGAAAAGGAAGAAGAAGAGGAGGAGGAGGAGGAAGGAAAAGACGAGGGAGGGAGGAGGAGGAGGAGGAAGAAGAAGAGGAGGAGGAGGAAGAAGAAGAAGAGGAGGAGGAGGAAGAAGAAGAAGAAGAGGAGGAGGAAGAAGAAGAGGAGGAGGAGTAGGAAGAAGAAAGAAGAAGAAAGTAGAGAGTTGGAAAGACTAGGCAAAGCTGTCCTGGCTTGGGGTTGGGTTAATTTTTTTTGGCCTTAAAATATTCTGTTGTCTGCCTGTTTCAAGAAAGTTGCTTTATATTTACATCGAGGGTTTTCAAACTTGGCAAGTTTAAGACTTGTGGACTTCAACTGCCAGATTTTCTGAGTTAACAAAATGAAGAAGAAATCCTGAGAGTTTTAAGACGGGTGGACTTCAATTGCCAGATTTTCTGAGTTAACATGACCAATTCCACTCTATGATGAAGAGACCCCGTGTGCATCTGAAACGCCGGGGTGGAAGCAGCTGAATGGCAACGTGCTTTGGCTTTTCATACTACTTCGGGAGCCCAAATATATGGGAAAATCAGGAATGACATACCAACCTGGAATGGATGAAGACGTGATTTTAAAACCCAACTTAGTTTGAGGAATTCAAGACATGGAAGAGAAGCCATCATTCATGTTTCAACTTCTACCAGCAAAACGACACTATATATATCTCCAAACCAGGAAAGCCATTAAGACACAATAGGAATGTTTCAACGCCTTTTCAGGGCACAGGCCTCTTCATTACATCGTCTCAGAGAGTCCAGGCGTCAGTCAAACTTAATTCAGACAACCTAAAAAGTTAGCTATGACCCCTGCATAGCCCCTGGGAATCTGACAACCAATAGAATACATTTCTTGCACAGGAACAGGAAGCTCAAGAGTGGGTATAAAAAAAAAAACCCATTTTAAACTCCATGTGTTCAGCTGCCCTGGACCTCAAACCCACGTGGTCCTGTCCATCAATAAACCATCTATATTGACCTCACCCCTTATTTATTATATTTATTATTATGATTATTATATTGACGTCATATATATATATAATTCATTATATTATTATATTATTATATTGATATATATATATATATATTATATTATATTGATTATTATATTTATTATATTGACCTCACCCCTTTCCTAAGAGGGTGTGCATAAGTGCACCAACGTGCCTACCATCCCTGTCCTATTGTTTCTTTTTATTTTCTTATATGTATCCATTTCATGTACTCATAGCTATGTCTATATTTATACCTGTTATCTTATAATCGCTGGATTAAATAAATAAATAAAATCTTTCCAATCAGCCTCCACGTTTCCAGTGTCTTTCTCTCCACTTGGAACTGAACCCAGATGGATTTTTTCTTCCAACACTTATAAAAACAACCTGGTGTGTTTTGTTTTGCTCAGGTCGTCTTTTTAATTAATCACACTTTCATTATATCACTTTTAATAATCCTGTAAGTATTGATAAGGGCCTTTCTGGAGATCTAGATATTGATAATACCTTGGGTCCCCAAACCCTCCTCTCCCCGGGGCCGTAGGGGGCTGCGGTCCCTTCAGAACCATTCAAAACACAGCTGGAGAAGGGGGAAGGAGGGGAGGAAAAGGAACGAGGGAAGGAGAGGGAAGCGGAGGGGAGAAGGGAAGGCAGGGAATGAGAAGGAAAGAGATGGATTGTTGATGTAAAACTGAAAATAGGATGTATTATAAAGGAAAATGCATAATGCAAATATTTATTTAAAAAAACACCCATAACTTCTGGAGGGGAGTAGTTCCGCTGGTTAATGCTTCTCGCTCTCAGGACATGATTTCAGAGCCTGTATAAAAGCATAAACACTCAAATAAAACCTGAGTACTCAAGTTATATAAACTTAATATAGTCCAGTTTATATAAACCAGCACTCAGATTTTATAAAGAGCGTGTAGCCTCCGAAACCGTGTCCTGACAGCAAGAACCATTAACCGGTGGAACTGCTCGCCTCCAGTAGTTGCCTTATATTTATATTATAAAGCATCCCAAGATATATTCTGCCATTCGTCAGGAATGGTGTAGGGTCTCCTGCTTGGGGGAGAGCGGGGGTTGGACTGGATGACCTACACGGTCCCTTCCAACTCTGATCATCTGCAATCTCCTTCAGCCGTTCTCCGTGGGACAAAATTCCCCGGGAGGCGCCTCCTCCAGCCGCCCATTTGCGCCTCTCGGCCTCCCAAGCGCTCCACCCTCCCTCCGTTTCCTGGTTAGGGAAACGAAACTGGTCCGAAGGAGAAACGAAACTCAGGGAAGCCGCTGGGCATTAACCGGAAAGTTGCGTTGGACGTCCACTCCTCTGCCTGGCCATGGCCTCCCTCGCCCGCGTCGGATCGGGGGGTCTGGACGACTTCCACCTCGACTACCTGCAGCCCAACAAGGAGTTTCTCCAACAGGCGCGCCGAGCCATCGACCGCATCTGCGAGTTTCTCAAGACGCGCTGCTTCCAGGATGCGCCCCGGTGTGGGATTAAAGTGCTGAAGGTGGTGAAGGTGAGCGGAGGATGGGCGGGCAGGGTCCCGGGATGGAGCTGGGGGGGGCGGGGAGAGAGAGGCTCTGCCCGGGGAAGGGAGACAGACGATGTTGGGAAGGGCTTTCCCCACCACCACTAGGCAAACTGTCCTGCCTTGCAGCTTTATTGGGTCTTGCAATATTCTGTTGCCTGAGGAGCAAACGTAGATACTTTGCATTTTAATTTGATTTGTTTTCTCTCTTTTAAAATTGGCGTTCAGGTTCATTAGCTTTCAACATTCCTTTTCTCCCCCCCCCTCCAGTTTAAAAGAAGTTCTTATTAAATATTTTTAAAAAAATCTACATAAACAGGGTGTTGTCTGAATACAGTGGATTTTGAGAAATAGTCATCTGAATAACAGTAATCTTCGTAGAATTAATAATGATCACATAATAATAACAGTATTTCTTTATCTGTTTTAGCATACCTTTCTTACGTAATTAATCATTCTCTTATGCTTCCAAATTTCTAACTTCTGTTTTTGCTAGTTAGCCATTGGTATAAAATAAGCTTTTAACAAGCTGGAGACTACCTCCAGATAAGAAAACAGTTTATTAGTACAAATTGGGGCCTGGTTTAATCTCTTTTGTGAATTCCAAAGAACCCTTTCTCCTTACAATGATGCTCCTTCTGATGTCAGACCTCATTTTAATGAACGTGTGTGATATTATGGAGTGCAAATATGTAACATGTTTGACTACATCATGTAACTGATTTCCTATGCAAAGGGGAAGTGTCTTTGACCCTGCGCAATCAAGTTTCCTCTTGCATTTTCTTGGTTGTGTTAACTATAAAAAGGAGTGAAATGTGGAGCTCCAGGTTTGACAGGTTTAACAGAGTTGGAAGAGATCTTGTAGGTCATCTAATCCAGGGGTGGCCAACCTTTTGGACTTCAGGGACCACCAAACTCATAATTTTAAATCCCGCAGAGACTCTGGGAAAATCCCAAAAAAAGTCTGCAGGAAAATTCCCCACCCCGTTTTCCTACCGATTGATCATTTTTTATTTGGATACCATCTCCGTTCTCAGGGAGAGAGAGAGACTTTTGGCTTCATGCAAGGAAAGCAGCAGAAGCAGCAGAAGTCTTTCTTTCTCTCCCCCAAACTCCGCCAGAAATGAGTCTTTGCCGGCACAGCCTTTTGGAGCAGGAGGCCTTGCAGGGTCCCAAAGACTCATTTCTGGCGGAGTTTGGGAGAGAGAAAGAAAGACTTTGGCTGCATTCCTTGCGTGCAGCCAAAAGCAGAAGAAGGAAGAAGCGGAAAGAAGCAGCCCGGTGGCCAGGACAGGTGCCTGAGGCCAGATCCCCATCTCCGCCCTTTCTCCCCTCCCCTCACTACCTCGTGTTGAAAGCCTTGTGTTCTCGCAGGCCATGTGGGCGGCACAGCCTTGTGTTCCTGCGCAGCCTGGATTAATTGCTTTGGGGGTGACGTTTCTCTGTAGACCACCAAAATTTTCTCACGGACCACCAGTGGTCTTTTTGGCAAGGTCCAAGAACAGCATCAGTTCATCCTCTAACAAATCAGGCTGCTGGTGCTCCTGCCACACATAGAGCCACTTTGCAATCTCCGCGATGATCATATTCTGATCCTTTTCCTGGTCTCTGTAAAGGTTGAAGATGTTCAAGAACAGCTCCAGGTCAGCTGTTCCATTTTTCATGGATGTGCCTTTTCCCAGCGATCCTCCCTGAGAAAGGAAAAAGGAACGGTTTCAAGTAGTGAGACTCCTGGGTGTTTGCACCAAGAGATACACATAATAAGTGCAGCTGCCATCACCTGGTTGCCATGAGGAGGAGGAGGAAGGTAGTAACGATTTGGTTTGTGCCTAGCACAGCACTAAGAACACCTTTCCTGATAGTAATATACTTTTCCCCAGGGCTCCTGGCATCAGGGTCTTCCTTGCCCACTGGATAATGCAGCTCAGAGTCTAATTGCTCTACTTCTGGGATGGGAGAAATCCTAGGTCGGTTGCAGGACAGACAGAGAAGCTGCAAAAAAGGGTTTAGAAGACACCAGTGGCAAATCTCTGCTATGTTGTTGTCTCCAAGAGGGGTGAGGTCATGAAGTCGCCAGGAACTGAACCCATCCCAAGGATTCTCACACGGATCAATCAGGCTGGCAGCTGTTGGGTCAATGCTGCAGTGCCAGCTAGCGGGTGGTTATTTCCAGCAAGGGAGGGCTGCTTCTCCCTTCTGACCAAATGTGGGCAGATTAGACACTAACCGCTTCGGACATCCTACACAGCAGGTCCATTGGGAAGCAGAGGCGCTGCTGGGAAGAACTGTCTCTCTCTGTCACACACACACCATGTTTTCAAGGGATTTCCTGACTATTTGCTGACAGTTAAACAGTCTTGCC
Source organism: Bungarus multicinctus (assembly GCA_023653725.1). NCBI lineage: Eukaryota > Metazoa > Chordata > Lepidosauria > Squamata > Elapidae > Bungarus > Bungarus multicinctus. Next base: position 184,570,436 of record CM042836.1, on the reverse strand, counting down.
TCCAAAAGTTGTGAATGCTCCAATACTGGAAGTATTTAAGAATAGATCAAACAACCATTTGTGTGAAATGGACAGCCTCAGCAGGGGGTTGGACTAGAGGACCTCCAAGGTCCCTTCTAACTCTTATTATTCTTTTAAGCTACCCCAGCAAAGCTGGAGGGGGGGGGAATGGGCTCCCCCAGTACTGCCCCCCCCCTTTCCTTGTATTCTGTGGCCACCCAGTTCAGGCAACAGAATATCGCAAGACCCAATAAAGCTGCAAGGCAGGACAGCTTGCCTAGTGGTGGTGGGGAAAGCCCTTCCCAACACCGTCTGTCTCCCTTCCCCGGGCAGAGCCTCTCTCTCCCCCCACCTCCACCTCCATCCCGGGACCCTGCCCGCCGTTCCTCCGCTCACCTTCACCACCTTCAGCACTTTAATCCCACGCCAGGGCGCCTCCTGGAAGCAGCGCGTGTTGAGAAAGTCGCAGATGCGGTCGATCTCCTCGCCGGCCCTTCTGAGAAAGTCCTTGTTGGGCTGCAGGTGGTCAAAGTGGAACTTGTCCAGCTCCCACGATCCGACGCGGGCGAGGGAGGCCATGGCCAGGCAGCGGAGTGGATTTCCAACGCAACTTCCGATTAAAGCCCAGCGGCTTCCCTGAGTTTCGTTTCTCCTCCTTCGGACCAGTTTCGTTTTACTGGCAGGAAACGGAGAGTGAAGCGCTTGGAGGGCGAGAGGCGGCTGAAAACGGGGCGGCTGGAGGAGGCGCCTCCCCGCTGATCTTGTCCGAGGAAGGAAATTTCAGATTGTCAGAGTTGGAAGGGACCTTGTAGGTCATCTAGTCCAACCCCCGCCCCCCGCTCCCCCCAAGCAGGAGACCCTACACCATTCCTGACACATGGCAGAATATATATTGGGATATGATGTAATGTAATACAATACAATACAATAATACAATACAATACATAATATAATATAAATAATATAATAAATATAATATATAATATAATGTAATATAATATATAATATAATATATATAATATAATATATAATATAAATTGTATAATATAATATCATAGAATAAATATAACAACAAACATAACATAACAATATAATAAAATAAAATGTAAATCAGGGGTCCTCAAACTTTGACAGGTTTGAGACTTGTGGACTTCAACTCCCCGAATTCCTCCTCCAGTCATGTTAACTCGGGAAATCTGGGAGTTGAAGTCCACCCGTCTTAAAGCTCTCAGGATTTCTCCTCCAGTCGTGTTAGCTGAGGAATTATGGGAATTGAAGTCCACCCGTCTCCAACTTGCCAAGTTTGAAAAGCCTTGAGGTAAATCTAAAGGTTTAACTGGGGACCGGGACCGCGAGCGTCGTCCGGCTCTCGGCGTTTTCGGCACAGATAGAGCGCCCTGATTGGTTGCCGTCTGGGACCTCTGACGACAACCAATCAGGACGCCAGACGTGTATTCGTTAACGTTCGAAGCTCGAGGCGGTGTATAAAAGGCAGTGCCTCCCCCGCTTCTCTCCATTCGTCTGTCCGTCTTTGCCCGCGAACTTTGACTACTCTCGCGGTCCCCGTCCGCCGTTATAAAACACCGTCCCCGACCACGGTTCCCTGCCCCCGCTCTCTTTCTCCCCTCTCCTCTTGGGCGCGGCGACCCCTGAGAATCCGTGATTAGCTTCAGTCGGGCAAGATCCGCGGGATAGGCGGATCTTGCCCTCCAGCCGCCTCTCGGCTCTCCTCGGCTCCAGCCGGGGAAACGCAACAGGTCCGGAGGAGGGACGGAAGGGTTGCGTTGGAAATCCCCCTCCGCTGCCTGGCCATGGCCTCCCTCGCCCGCATCGGTTCGTGGAAGCTGCACGAGTTCTACTCTGACCACCTGCAGCCCAACTGGGAGTTTCTCAGCAGGGCCGAGGAGGAGACCGGCCGCCTCTGCGAGTTCCTCGAGACGCGCTGCTTCCAGGGCGCGAAGGTGGTGCAGATGAGCGGAGGATGGGCGGGCAGGCGGGGGAAAGAGAGAGACTCTGCCCGGGAAGGGAGGCGGTGTTGGGAAAGGAGGAGGAGAAGAAAAGGAAGAAGAAGAGGAGGAGGAGGAAGGAAAAGACGAGGGAGGGAGGAGGAGGAGGAAGAAGAAGAGGAGGAGGAGGAAGAAGAAGAAGAGGAGGAGGAGGAAGAAGAAGAAGAGGAGGAGGAGGAAGAAGAAGAGGAGGAGGAGGAAGAAGAAGAGGAGGTGGAGGAAGAAGAGGAGGAGGAGTAGGAAGAAGAAAGAAGAAGAAAGTAGAGAGTTGGAAAGACTAGGCAAAGCTGTCCTGGCTTGGGGTTGGGTTATTTTTTTTTTGGCCTTAAAATATTCTGTTGTCTGCCTGTTTCAAGAAAGTTGCTTTATATTTACATCAAGGCTTTTCAAACTTGGCAAGTTTAAGACTTGTGGACTTCAACTGCCAGATTTTCTGAGTTAACATGACCAATTCCACTCTATGATGAAGAGACCCCGTGTGCATCTGAAACGCCGGGGTGGAAGCAGCTGAATGGCAACGTGCTTTGGCTTTTCATACTACTTCGGGAGCCCAAATATATGGGAAAATCAGGAATGACATACCAACCTGGAATGGATGAAGATGTGATTTTAAAACCCAACTTAGTTTGAGGAATTCAAGACATGGAAGAGAAGCCATCATTCATGTTTCAACTTCTACCAGCAAAACGACACTATATATATCTCCAAACCAGGAAAGCCATTAAGACACAATAGGAATGTTTCAACGCCTTTTCAGGGCACAGGCCTCTTCATTACATCAGTCTCAGAGAGTCCAGGCTTCAGTCAAACTTAATTCAGACAACCTAAAAAGTTAGCTATGACCCCTGCATAGCCCCTGGGAATCTGACAACCAATAGAATACATTTCTTGCACAGGAACAGGAAGCTCAAGAGTGGGTATAAAAAAAAAACCCATTTTAAACTCCATGTGTTCAGCTGCCCTGGACCTCAAACCCACGTGGTCCTGTCCATCAATAAACCATCTATATTGACCTCACCCCTTATTTATTATATTTATTATTATGATTATTATATTGACGTCATATATATATATATATAATTCATTATATTATTATATTTATTATATTGATGTCATATATATATATTATTATATTATATTGATTATTATATTTATTATATTGACCTCACCCCTTTCCTAAGAGGGTGTGCATAAGTGCACCAACGTGCCTACCATCCCTGTCCTATTGTTTCTTTTTATTTTCTTATATGTATCCATTTCATGTACTCATAGCTATGTCTATATTTATACCTGTTATCTTATAATCGCTGGATTAAATAAATAAATAAAATCTTTCCAATCAGCCTCCACGTTTCCAGTGTCTTTCTCTCCACTTGGAACTGAACCCAGATGGATTTTTTCTTCCAACACTTATAAAAACAACCTGGTGTGTTTTGTTTTGCTCAGGTCGTCTTTTTAATTAATCACACTTTCATTATATCACTTTTAATAATCCTGTAAGTATTGATAAGGGCCTTTCTGGAGATCTAGATATTGATAATACCTTGGGTCCCCAAACCCTCCTCTCCCCGGGGCCGTAGGGGGCTGCGGTCCCTTCAGAACCCTTCAAAACACAGCTGGAGAAGGGGGAAGGAGGGGAGGAAAAGGAACGAGGGAAGGGAAGGGAAGGAGAGGGAAGCGGAGGGGAGAAGGGAAGGCAGGGAATGAGAAGGAAAGAGATGGATTGTTGATGTAAAACTGAAAATAGGATGTATTATAAAGGAAAATGCATAATGCAAATATTTATTTAAAAAAACACCCATAACTTCTGGAGGGGAGTAGTTCCGCTGGTTAATGCTTCTCGCTCTCAGGACATGATTTCAGAGCCTGTATAAAAGCATAAACACTCAAATAAAACCTGAGTACTCAAGTTATATAAACTTAATATAGTCCAGTTTATATAAACCAGCACAGAGATTTTATAAAGAGCGTGTAGCCTCCGAAACCGTGTCCTGACAGCAAGAACCATTAACCGGTGGAACTGCTCGCCTCCAGTAGTTGCCTTATATTTATATTATAAAGCATCCCAAGATATATTCTGCCATTCGTCAGGAATGGTGTAGGGTCTCCTGCTTGGGGGAGAGCGGGGGTTGGACTGGATGACCTACACGGTCCCTTCCAACTCTGATCATCTGCAATCTCCTTTAGCCGTTCTCCGTGGGACAAAATTCCCCGGGAGGCGCCTCCTCCAGCCGCCCATTTGCGCCTCTCGGCCTCCCAAGCGCTCCACTCTCCCTCCGTTTCCTGGTTAGGGAACGAAACTGGTCCGAAGGAGAAACGAAACTCAGGGAAGCCGCTGGGCATTAACCGGAAAGTTGCGTTGGACGTCCACTCCTCTGCCTGGCCATGGCCTCCCTCGCCCGCGTCGGATCGGGGGGTCTGGACGACTTCCACCTCGACTACCTGCAGCCCAACAAGGAGTTTCTCCAACAGGCGCGCCGAGCCATCGACCGCATCTGCGAGTTTCTCAAGACGCGCTGCTTCCAGGATGCGCCCCGGTGTGGGATTAAAGTGCTGAAGGTGGTGAAGGTGAGCGGAGGATGGGCGGGCAGGGTCCCGGGATGGAGCTGGGGGGGGGGGGGAGAGAGAGCTCTGCCCGGGGAAGGGAGACAGACGATGTTGGGAAGGGCTTTCCCCACCACCACTAGGCAAACTGTCCTGCCTTGCAGCTTTATTGGGTCTTGCAATATTCTGTTGCCTGAGGAGCAAACGTAGATACTTTGCATTTTAATTTGATCTGTTTTCTCTCTTTTAAAATTGGCGTTCAGGTTTATTAGTTTTCAACATTCCTTTTCTCCCCCCCCCTCCAGTTTAAAATAAGTTCTTATTAAATATTTTTTAAAAAATCTACATAAACAGGGTGTTGTCTGAATACAGTGGATTTTGAGAAATAGTCATCTGAATAACAGTAATCTTCGTAGAATTAATAATGATCACATAATAATAACAGTATTTCTTTATCTGTTTTAGCATACCTTTCTTACGTAATTAATCATTCTCTTATGCTTCCAAATTTCTAACTTCTGTTTTTGCTAGTTAGCCATTGGTATAAAATAAGCTTTTAACAAGCTGGAGACTAGCTCCAGATAAGAAAACAGTTTATTAGTACAAATTGGGGCCTGGCTTAATCTCTTTTGTGAATTCCAAAGAACCCTTTTTTCCTTACAATGATGCTCCTTCTGATGTCAGACCTCATTTTAATGAACTTGTGTGATATTATGGAGTGCAAATATGTAACATGTTTGACTACATCATGTAACTGATTTCCTATGCAAAGGGGAAGTGTCTTTGACCCTGCGCAATCAAGTTTCCTCTTGCATTTTCTTGGTTGTGTTAACTATAAAAAGGAGTGAAATGTGGAGCTCCAGGTTTGACAGGTTTAACACAGTTGGAAGAGGCCTTGTAGGTCATCTAGTCCAGGGGTCGCCAACCTTTTGGACTTCAGGGACCACCAAACTCATAATTTTAAATCCCGCAGAGACTCTGGGAAAATCCCAAAAAAAGTCTGCAGGAAAATTCCCCACCCCGTTTTCCTACCGATTGATCATTTTTTATTTGGATACCATCTCCGTTCTCAGGGAGAGAGAGAGACTTTTGGCTTCATGCAAGGAAAGCAGCAGAAGCAGCAGAAGTCTTTCTTTCTCTCCCCCAAACTCTGCCAGAAATGAGTCTTTGCCGGCACAGCCTTTTGGAGCAGGAGGCCTTGCAGGGTCCCAAAGACTCATTTCTGGCGGAGTTTGTGAGAGAGAAAAAAAGACTTTGGCTGCATTCCTTGCGTGCAGCCAAAAGCAGAAGAAGGAAGAAGCGGAAAGAAGCAGCCCGGTGGCCAGGACAGGTGCCTGAGGCCAGATCCCCATCTCCGCCCTTTCTCCCCTCCCCTCACTACCTCGTGTTGAAAGCCTTGTGTTCTCGCAGGCCATGTGGGCGGCACAGCCTTGTGTTCCTGCGCAGCTTGGATTAATTGCTTTGGGGGTGACGTTTCTCTGTAGACCACCAAAATTTTCTCACGGACCACCAGTGGTCTTTTTGGCAAGGTCCAAGAACAGCATCAGTTCATCCTCTAACAAATCAGGCTGCTGGTGCTCCTGCCACACATAGAGCCACTTTGCAATCTCCGCGATGATCATATTCTGATCCTTTTCCTGGTCTCTGTAAAGGTTGTAGATGTTCAAGAACAGCTCCAGGTCAGCTGTTCCATTTTTCATGGATGTGCCTTTTCCCAGCGATCCTCCCTGAGAAAGGAAAAAGGAACGGTTTCAAGGAGTGAGACTCCTGGGTGTTTGCACCAAGAGATACACATAATAAGCGCAGCTGCCATCACCTGGTTGCCATGAGGAGGAGGAGGAAGGTAGTAACGATTTGGTTTGTGCCTAGCACAGCACCAAGAACACCTTTCCTGATAGTAATATACTTTTCCCCAGGGCTCCTGGCATCAGGGTCTTCCTTGCCCACTGGATAATGCAGCTCAGAGTCTAATTGCTCTACTTCTGGGATGGGAGAAATCCCAGAAATGGTTGCAGGACGGACAGAGAAGCTGCAAAAAAGGGTTTAGAAGAAACCAGTGGCAAATCTCTGCTATGTTGTTGTCTCCAAGAGGGGTGAGGTCATGAAGTCGCCAGGAACTGAACTCATCCCAAGGATTCTCACACGGATCAATCAGGCTGGCAGCTGTTGGGTCAATGCTGCAGTGCCAGCTAGCGGGTGGTTATTTCCAGCAAGGGAGGGCTGCTTCTCCCTTCTGACCAAATGTGGGGAGATTAGACACTAACCGCTTCGGACATCCTACACAGCAGGTCCATTGGGAAGCAGAGGCGCTGCTGGGGAGAACTGTCTCTCTCTCACACACACACACAAAGCATGTTTTCAAGGGATTTCCTGACTATTTGCTGACAGTTAAACAGTCTTGCCTCCAAAAGTTGTGAATGCTCCAATACTGGAAGTATTTAAGAATAGATCAAACAACCATTTGTGTGAAATGGACAGCCTCAGCAGGGGGTTGGACTAGAGGACCTCCAAGGTCCCTTCTAACTCTTATTATTCTTTTAAGCTACCCCAGCAAAGCTGGAGGGGGGGGGGAATGGGCTCCCCCAGTACTGCCCCCCCCCTTTCCTTGTATTCTGTGGCCACCCAGTTCAGGCAACAGAATATCGCAAGACCCAATAAAGCTGCAAGGCAGGACAGCTTGCCTAGTGGTGGTGGGGAAAGCCCTTCCCAACACCGTCTGTCTCCCTTCCCCGGGCAGAGCCTCTCTCTCCCCCCACCTCCACCTCCATCCCGGGACCCTGCCCGCCGTTCCTCCGCTCACCTTCACCACCTTCAGCACTTTAATCCCACGCCAGGGCGCCTCCTGGAAGCAGCGCGTCTTGAGAAAGTCGCAGATGCGGTCGATCTCCTCGCCGGCCCTTCTGAGAAAGTCCTTGTTGGGCTGCAGGTGGTCAAAGTGGAACTTGTCCAGCTCCCACGATCCGACGCGGGCGAGGGAGGCCATGGCCAGGCAGCGGAGTGGATTTCCAACGCAACTTCCGATTAAAGCCCAGCGGCTTCCCTGAGTTTCGTTTCTCCTCCTTCGGACCAGTTTCGTTTTACTGGCAGGAAACGGAGAGTGAAGCGCTTGGAGGGCGAGAGGCGAATGAAAACGGGGCGCCTGGAGGAGGCGCCTCCCCGCTGATCTTGTCCGAGGAAGGAAATTTCAGATTGTCAGAGTTGGAAGGGACCTTGTAGGTCATCTAGTCCAACCCCCGCCCCCCGCTCCCCCCCAAGCAGGAGACCCTACACCATTCCTGACACATGGCAGAATATATATTGGGATATGATGTAATGTAATACAATACAATACAATACAATACAATACATAATATAATATAAATAATATAATAAATATAATATATAATATAATGTAATATAATATCATATAATATAATATATATAATATAATATATAATATAAATTGTATAATATCATATCATATAATACATATAACAACAAACATAACATAACAATATAATAAAATAAAATAAAATGTAAATCAGGGGTCCTCAAACTTTGACAGGTTTGAGACTTGTGGACTTCAACTCCCCGAATTCCTCCTCCAGTCATGTTAACTCGGGAAATCTGGGAGTTGAAGTCCACCCGTCTTAAAGCTCTCAGGATTTCTCCTCCAGTCGTGTTAGCTGAGGAATTATGGGAATTGAAGTCCACCCGTCTCCAACTTGCCAAGTTTGAAAAGCCTTGAGGTAAATCTAAAGGTTTAACTGGGGACCGGGACCGCGAGCGTCGTCCGGCTCTCGGCGTTTTCGGCACAGATAGAGCGCCCTGATTGGTTGCCGTCTGGGACCTCTGACGACAACCAATCAAGACGCTCCACGTGTATTCGTTAACGTTCGAAGCTCGAGGCGGTGTATAAAAGGCAGTGCCTCCCCCGCCTCTCTCCATTCGTCTATTCCTCTTTGCCCGCGAACTTTGGTTACTCTCGCGGTCCCCGTCCGCCGTTATAAAACACCGTCCCCGACCACGGTTCCCTGCCCCCGCTCTCTTTCTCCCATCTCCTCTTGGGCGCGGCGACCCCTGAGAATCCGTGATTAGCTTCAGTCGGGCAAGATCCGCGGGATAGGCGCCCCCTCCAGCCGCCTCTCGGCTCTCCTCGGCTCCAGCCGGGGAAACGCAACAGGTCCGGAGGAGGGACGGAAGGGTTGCGTTGGAAATCCCCCTCCGCTGCCTGGCCATGGCCTTCCTCGCCCGCATCGGTTCGTGGAAGCTGCACGAGTTCTACTCTGACCACCTGCAGCCCAACTGGGAGTTTCTCAGCAGGGCCGAGGAGGAGACCGGCCGCCTCTGCGAGTTCCTCGAGACGCGCTGCTTCCAGGGCGCGAAGGTGGTGCAGATGAGCGGAGGATGGGCGGGCAGGCGGGGGAAAGAGAGAGACTCTGCCCGGGAAGGGAGGCGGTGTTGGGAAAGGAGGAGGAGAAGAAAAGGAAGAAGAAGAGGAGGAGGAGGAGGAAGGAAAAGACGAGGGAGGGAGGAGGAGGAGGAGGAAGAAGAAGAGGAGGAGGAGGAAGAAGAGGAGGAGAAGGAAGAAGAAGAGGAGGAGGAGGAAGAAGAAGAGGAGGAGGAAGAAGAAGAGGAGGAGGAGTAGGAAGAAGAAAGAAGAAGAAAGTAGAGAGTTGGAAAGACTAGGCAAAGCTGTCCTGGCTTGGGGTTGGGTTAATTTTTTTTGGCCTTAAAATATTCTGTTGTCTGCCTGTTTCAAGAAAGTTGCTTTATATTTACATCGAGGCTTTTCAAACTTGGCAAGTTTAAGACTTGTGGACTTCAACTGCCAGATTTTCTGAGTTAACAAAATGAAGAAGAAATCCTGAGAGCTTTAAGACGGGTGGACTTCAATTGCCAGATTTTCTGAGTTAACATGACCAATTCCACTCTATGATGAAGAGACCCCGTGTGCATCTGAAAGGCCGGGGTGGAAGCAGCTGAATGGCAACGTGCTTTGGCTTTTCATACTACTTCGGGAGCCCAAATATATGGGAAAATCAGGAATGACATACCAACCTGGAATGGATGAAGACGTGATTTTAAAACCCAACTTAGTTTGAGGAATTCAAGACATGGAAGAGAAGCCATCATTCATGTTTCAACTTCTACCAGCAAAACGACACTATATATATCTCCAAACCAGGAAAGCCATTAAGACACAATAGGAATGTTTCAACGCCTTTTCAGGCCACAGGCCTCTTCATTACATCGTCTCAGTCCAGGCGTCAGTCAAACTTAATTCAGACAACCTAAAAAGTTAGCTATGACCCCTGCATAGCCCCTGGGAATCTGACAACCAATAGAATACATTTCTTGCACAGGAACAGGAAGCTCAAGAGTGGGTATAAAAAAAAAACCCATTTTAAACTACATGTGTTCAGCTGCCCTGGACCTCAAACCCATGTGGTCCTGTCCATCAATAAACCATCTATATTGACCTCACCCCTTATTTATTATATTTATTATTATGATTATTATATTGACGTCATATATATATATATATATATATATATATATATATATATATATATATATATATATATATATATATATATATATATTTATTTATTTATTTATAAAATTTTTATACCGCCCTTCTCCCTAGGGACTCAGGGCGGTGTACAGCCAATCCAAAACCCCAACAATAAACAAAAGTTAAAAAAAGATTAAATTAAATATTTGGCCGAATTATAAAAACCCACCCCACCCCCTTAAAAACCCCCAAATTAAAATTACTAAAAAGCAATGGAGACAAATTAAAACCCTCTCTCAGCCCAGGCCGGCCTGCTCAAAAAGCCAGGTCTTCAGCGCGCGCCTGAAGGACCTCAGGTCCATATTTTATATATATAAAATTTTATATATATATAAAATTTATTATATTATTATATTTATTATATTGATGTCATATATATATATATTATATTATATTGATTATTATATTTATTATATTGACCTCACCCCTTTCCTAAGAGGGTGTGCATAAATGCACCAACGTGCCTACCATCCCTGTCCTATTGTTTCTTTTTATTTTCTTATATGTATCCATTTCATGTACTCATAGCTATGTCTATATTTATACCTGTTATCTTATAATCGCTGGATTAAATAAATAAATAAATAAATAAAATCTTTCCAATCAGCCTCCACGTTTCCAGTGTCTTTCTCTCCACTTGGAACTGAACCCAGATGGATTTTTTCTTCCAACACTTATAAAAACAACCTGGTGTGTTTTGTTTTGCTCAGGTCGTCTTTTTAATTAATCACACTTTCATTATATCACTTTTAATAATCCTGTAAGTATTGATAAGGGCCTTTCTGGAGATCTAGATATTGATAATACCTTGGGTCCCCAAACCCTCCTCTCCCCGGGGCCGTAGGGGGCTGCGGTCCCTTCAGAACCGTTCAAAACACAGCTGGAGAAGGGGGAAGGAGGGGAGGAAAAGGAACGAGGGAAGGAGAGGGAAGCGGAGGGGAGAAGGGAAGGCAGGGAATGAGAAGGAAAGAGATGGATTGTTGATGTAAAACTGAAAATAGGATGTATTATAAAGGAAAATGCATAATGCAAATATTTATTTAAAAAAACACCCATAACTTCTGGAGGGGAGTAGTTCCGCTGGTTAATGCTTCTCGCTCTCAGGACATGATTTCAGAGCCTGTATAAAAGCATAAACACTCAAAGAAAACCTGAGTACTCAAGTTATATAAACTTAATATAGTCCAGTTTATATAAACCAGCACTCAGATTTTATAAAGAGCGTGTAGCCTCCGAAACCGTGTCCTGACAGCAAGAACCATTAACCGGTGGAACTGCTCGCCTCCAGTAGTTGCCTTATATTTATATTATAAAGCATCCCAAGATATATTCTGCCATTCGTCAGGAATGGTGTAGGGTCTCCTGCTTGGGGGAGAGCGGGGGTTGGACTGGATGACCTACACGGTCCCTTCCAACTCTGATCATCTGCAATCTCCTTCAGCCGTTCTCCGTGGGACAAAATTCCCCGGGAGGCGCCTCCTCCAGCCGCCCATTTGCGCCTCTCGGCCTCCCAAGCGCTCCACCCTCCCTCCGTTTCCTGGTTAGGGACACGAAACTGGTCCGAAGGAGAAACGAAACTCAGGGAAGCCGCTGGGCATTAACCGGAAAGTTGCGTTGGACGTCCACTCCTCTGCCTGGCCATGGCCTCCCTCGCCCGCGTCGGATCGGGGGGTCTGGACGACTTCCACCTCGACTACCTGCAGCCCAACAAGGAGTTTCTCCAACAGGCGCGCCGAGCCATCGACCGCATCTGCGAGTTTCTCAAGACGCGCTGCTTCCAGGATGCGCCCCGGTGTGGGATTAAAGTGCTGAAGGTGGTGAAGGTGAGCGGAGGATGGGCGGGCAGGGTCCCGGGATGGAGCTGGGGGGGGGGGAGAGAGAGAGGCTCTGCCCGGGGAAGGGAGACAGACGATGTTGGGAAGGGCTTTCCCCACCACCACTGGGCAAGCTGTCCTGCCTTGCAGCTTTATTGGGTCTTGCAATATTCTGTTGCCTGAGGAGCAAACGTAGATACTTTGCATTTTAATTTGATTTGTTTTCTCTCTTTTAAAATTGGCGTTCAGGTTCATTAGCTTTCAACATTCCTTTTCTCCCCCCCCCCCTCCAGTTTAAAAGAAGTTTGAGGCAATTAAATGGTTAACCCGGCAAATCATGAGACATGGAAACAGGGTTTTTCCTCGGGATGAAATGCCCCGAACTTCAGTCCAAAGCATTCTTTTATTTAGCAAAAGCAAGGTTACACAATCTCAGCCAAGCAATAATAACACCAGTATATTCCGTTACTTCATGGTTCCAGATAAGACCACATTCCTGGCTCTCTTTGAAGCAACTCTTTGAAGCAACTCCCCTGTTCCAGCAGCCTACTGATCTTAACTTTCACCAATTAAGTATGAGTTGAATATGTCATAACACATTGAGCATCATTAATCAGAACAATTAATCCCACATCTCCCCCTTTTCTATTTCATGACCATCACGAGCATAATAAGTAGTAACATGAATTTCTTGCTTAACGTGAAAAAGTCCTTTAGCCATACCTATTAGAGAAGGCAGGCATTGAATACAACAGCAAATACTTACTAGAGCAACCAGTATCAAGATGATCGACATAGCAATCCTTCGGATCCAAGACCCATCCGGCAGCCAGGACCACATGGCTCCCCATATGTCTACGGTACCAGAACCAGTCCCTACCAAAGGATTCTGTGCAACCATTTCTTCCATAGTGTGTACTGTGTGAGAAATATTGAGTTCATTATCATGGATATATACACAACAATGTGAATGTAATAAAGCACAAACCCCTCCTTTAGAAGCCAGAATAATATCTAAAGCATAACGATTTTGCAAAGCTACTTTTCGTACTTCTGAAAGTTCCTGATTAACCAGTTTCAAAGCAAAGATAGTTTCATTAAACATAGCCATAGTCCAGTTATTGAGTAAATGTAAATCTCGGTAGTTCATGGCCACACCCAAAGGTGGGAGCACACCCCTGCTTAGTTGAGTGTCCCAATGAAAGCCAATCGGGCTAGCTTCAACATCCCGACGATTTCGCAGCTGACCAGCAGGTAATACATCAGTCTTATAGATAGCAGGAATCACATAACCCATGGTGCAAACACCAGACCAAGTTTTTGGTAAATGTTTATATGCTTTAGTGCCACACAGAAACCAAATTGGACCAGACCATTCCACCTGTTGAGCGGATGTCAACTCTGCTAATGTCTGAAGAAGTGCTACTTGCTGACATGCAAATTTAATTGTGTCATTAAGGGCATTACAAAAACCATCACTATTATTCCACATAATGGTTTGATTGCACAGCTGATAATCTCCCATGTTGGTATCGTTTGATCGATTAAAACAAACCAAAGCAGCTTCAAAAGTACTATGTCCACAGCCGGGGTAGAATTAAAAGAAACTTGAGAGATATTGTAAAATGTTGAGTTATCGTTCCACCCAGAATCATTAAGTGGGATGGCATGCAAAGGTAGGCCCCCACTAGATGTACCCGGAATGTGCATACACAACCAACATTTCGTCAGATTGAGCTCCTTCGCTGTTTTCATGAGATCGTTCAGGAACACATTTTTCCGCCATATTTCCGTTCCCAATGTCCCTGGTCTGTCGATCCGACCCTCGATTTTTGAGATGGTAAGGACGAACACAACGGCCAGGCACCCAACGAACACCATGGTCGTTCTCCACTGCAGCATATCCGCGGCCCCACGTAATAAGTTTAAATGGGCCACACCACGTAGGGTCTGGGAGAAACCGAACCCAGACCAGAGGGCGATTTTCTGTAGAAGAAACAGAAGAAGGGAAAAACCGATCTGCCGCTGTAGCTGGAGGCGAGCCGGTGGGAGTTAGAAAATTTAAAGAATATAAAGCAATATTGAGAGTGTCTTGTATTCCCGGAAGTCCCGGGGAATTCCCCCTTTGCTGTTGTTTAAATTTTTCGAGCATGCGTTTTAAAGTGCCATTTGCTCGCTCGCAAATAGCCTGTCCTTGCGAGTTATAGGGAATGCCAAATTTATGACAAATTGACCAACGATCACAAAATTGAGCAAAGTTTGAACTAGTATAGGCAGGGCCATTATCTGTTTAGTTACTGTTAAAACAGAGCTCTCAAAACTGTTCTCATCAGTGGATCCAAAAACCCCCTCCCCCCTTATTCTAGCTGAATCTCCAGGGGGGGTTACACAGGGCAGCAATATTAACTGAGCCACTGCCATCCCTTTAGGTAGAGAAACAGAGTATTTGCATGAAGCTGCACCTTGATAATTCCTTCATAATCAGCATCTATCACTCCTGGGACTACAAAAACTCCTTTCTTCCCTGCCGATGATCGTGGTAAAACCAAACCCACCGTACCTTCCGGTAGAGGCCCTTTCATTTCTGTGCTAACTACTTCAATTAAACCTGGAAAAGTCAATGAACATGGGGTGGCAAGCGGCAAATCTATGCCCGCAGAATGAGCAGTTGCAGGTCTATGGCTTAAGCAACCACTATTAGACTTATCTTGGCAGAGTTCCTTATTTACTCCTGGATTTGTTTCCGGGGGCTCTGCCACCTCCCCCTGAGTTAGTTTTTTTGTTGTGACATTGAACGACACTGATTCGCCCAATGATACCCCTTCTTGCATTTTGGACAGACTGTTTTTGGCTTACTTAGTTGTCCCTTACGACCTCGATGTTGGCCACCACCAGGGGCCCGGCATTGAGCCTTGAAGTGACCGGGCTTCCCACAATTAAAGCAATTGCCCTTCCCTTGTAAGGTTCCTCGAGTCATTGCTGCAGCCAGGGCATCCATTTGATGGAGCTGGCTTCCTACAGCAGCACAAGCTTCAATCATCTGCGCAATTTCCTTCGGTCCTGTAGCTATCAAGGGCTTCAAAATAGCTTTACAGTCTGTGTTAGCATTTTCTACGGCTAATTTTTGGAGTAATTCTGCAGCCGCCATATCATTATCTACCGATCTTTCAATTGCAGTTTTCAATTTAGTAATAAAATCCTGATATGGCTCAGCATTTCCCTGCTTAATGGTAACAAAACTGCGAATGGAACTACCCCCAGCCTCATCTACTTTAGTAAACGCAGCCAACACACAAAGGTTAATCATAGGGAAAACATTATCTGCCAGATCATCTCGTTGTGACTCAACTGTATTGAATTGACCTGCGCCATATAACTGATCGGGTGTAACTTGTCCTGTCCTTCTGGCTAATGCCTGCTGCCGATACTGAAAATCCCAAACAATATATTGGCCGGAGGACAAGATCATTCTGGCTAAAGCTTTCCAATCCTCCGGTATCATCATTCGACCAAATGCCAAAGCTTCCAGCAAAGCAGTTGTATATTTACTTTTTAACCCATAATCTTTTACTGCTGTGGTAATTTCCCGGAGAGTTCTTAATTCTAAAGGACGCCAGATACGTTCCTCATTTCCAACTCTATCCATTTCTACAACAACAGGGAAAGCTGAGACCGGAAGATTGATCAATTCCTCCGGAGACAGCTCCCCATTCTCCATTGCCTTTTCAAATCCAGCATCCACCGCATTTTTCACTCCGCGAGGGGCCAGCGAAAGCTCACTAAGAGCAGGGGCAGAAGGGGGAAGCAGCAGTCCATGAGTACGAACTGCTGTGGTATCAGCCGGCTGCACGAGGACTGGCTGATAAGGAGGCGGGTGAATAATAGGATCAGGAGGGGGCTGCAATAAGGGATTATTTTGAATTTGCAATGCCTCAATTAAGGAACGCCAGGTACAAAGTATGGGTGCAGGGGCGCGAGGCGCATTGTGTAAGTCCTCGCCTATCTTTCTCCATGTAGACACCTTCGTACTGCCTGACAAAGGGTAATAGGACATATGTTCCCATACATATTTCAAAAGTTCCTTAATCTCTTTTCCCTTAACTTGCCGGGCTTTCCCAGCTGAGTTAAACTGAAAGTAATTTCGCTTAACTATCTCTTTTAGTTCCCTGACGTGCTCTTCTTGAGCCTGAGATAGATCATTCCCCATACTTACAATGAATCAGACGCGGTCCAGCCGTGTACCTGATGAAAGCGCTTAAGCCAATGCCTGGCGAAGGATGGGGACAAAGCGGACGTATCCTTTAAGAATCACGTCGGGGTCACCACTTGAGGCAATTAAATGGTTAACCCGGCAAATCATGAGACATGGAAACAGGGTTTTTCCTCGGGATGAAATGCCCCGAACTTCAGTCCAAAGCATTCTTTTATTTAGCAAAAGCAAGGTTACACAATCTCAGCCAAGCAATAATAACACCAGTATATTCCGTTACTTCATGGTTCCAGATAAGACCACATTCCTGGCTCTCTTTGAAGCAACTCTTTGAAGCAACTCCCCTGTTCCAGCAGCCTACTGATCTTAACTTTCACCAATTAAGTATGAGTTGAATATGTCATAACACATTGAGCATCATTAATCAGAACAATTAATCCCACAGAAGTTTTTATTAAATATTTTTTTAAAAATCTACATAAACAGGGTGTTGTCTGAATACAGTGGATTTTGAGAAATAGTCATCTGAATAACAGTAATCTTCGTAGAATTAATAATGATCACATAATAATAACAGTATTTCTTTATCTGTTTTAGCATACCTTTCTTACGTAATTAATCATTCTCTTATGCTTCCAAATTTCTAACTTCTGTTTTTGCTAGTTAGCCATTGGTATAAAATAAGCTTTTAACAAGCTGGAGACTAGCTTGTTAAAGAAAAACAGTAAGAAAACAGTTTATTAGTACAAATTGGGGCCTGGTTTAATCTCTTTTGTGAATTCCAAAGAACCCTTTCTCCTTACAATGATGCTCCTTCTGATGTCAGACCTCATTTTAATGAACGTGTGTGATATTATGGAGTGCAAATATGTAACATGTTTGACTACATCATGTAACTGATTTCCTATGCAAAGGGGAAGTGTCTTTGACCCTGCGCAATCAAGTTTCCTCTTGCATTTTCTTGGTTGTGTTAACTATAAAAAGGAGTGAAATGTGGAGCTCCAGGTTTGACAGGTTTAACAGAGTTGGAAGAGATCTTGTAGGTCATCTAGTCCAGGGGTCGCCAACCTTTTGGACTTCAGGGACCACCAAACTCATAATTTTAAATCCCACAGAGACTCTGGGAAAATCCCAAAAAAAGTCTGCAGGAAAATTCCCCACCCCGTTTTCCTACCGATTGATCATTTTTTATTTGGATACCATCTCCGTTCTCAGGGAGAGAGAGAGACTTTTGGCTTCATGCAAGGAAAGCAGCAGAAGCAGCAGAAGTCTTTCTTTCTCTCCCCCAAACTCCGCCAGAAATGAGTCTTTGCCGGCACAGCCTTTTGGAGCAGGAGGCCTTGCAGGGTCCCAAAGACTCATTTCTGGCGGAGTTTGGGAGAGAGAAAGAAAGACTTTGACTGCTTTCCTTGCGTGCAGCCAAAAGCAGAAGGAGAAAGAAGCGGAAAGAAGCAGCCCGGTGGCCAGGACAGGTGCCTGAGGCCAGATCCCCATCTCCGCCCTTTCTCCCCTCCCCTCACTACCTCGTGTTGAAAGCCTTGTGTTCTCGCAGGCCATGTGGGCGGCACAGCCTTGTGTTCCTGCGCAGCCTGGATTAATTGCTTTGGGGGTGACGTTTCTCTGTGGACCACCAAAATTTTCTCATGGACCACCAGTGGTCCCTGGCCCACTGGTTGGTGGCCATTGTTCTAGTCTAGCCCAAGCAGAAGACACTACACCATTTCTGACAGGTTCTCTCTCTCCTCTTTCATAGAGAAATCCCATTTTATCAGGGTACCCTAACAAACTGCTTTTTAAATGATCTTCCCACTCAGTTGCCTCTTTGGGAAGGTAAACTGAGGCAGAACCGAGGGCCAGCTTTGGCTTTCAGTCAGAACTGAGTGACCACACACTAGGCAGGGTGGGGGGAGGCGATATCCGATGAGCCTGTTTTTTCTCCCCTCCCCAGCTCTGCTGGTGTAGCTTAAGAGAATATCAGAATAACAGAGTTGGAAGGGACCTTGGAGGTCTTCTAGTCCAACCCCCTTGTCAAGCAAGAGACTCTATGTACAATGTCACACAAATGGCTGTCCAATCTTTTCTTAAAATCTTCCAGTGTTGCAGCATTCACAACTTTTGGAGGCAAGACTGTTTAACTGTCAGCAAATAGTCAGGAAATCCCTTGAAAACATGGTTTGTGTGTGTGTGTGTGTGAGAGAGAGAGAGTTCTCCCCAGCAGCGCCTCTGCTTCCCAATGGACCTGCTGTGTAGGATGTCCGAAGCGGTTAGTGTCTAATCTCCCCACATTTGGTCAGAAGGGAGAAGCAGCCCTCCCTTGCTGGAAATAACCACCCGCTAGCTGGCACTGCAGCATTGACCCAACAGCTGCCAGCCTGATTGATCCGTGTGAGAATCCTTGGGATGAGTTCAGTTCCTGGCGACTTCATGACCTCACCCCTCTTGGAGACAACAACATAGCAGAGATTTGCCACTGGTTTCTTCTAAACCCTTTTTTGCAGCTTCTCTGTCCGTCCTGCAACCATTTCTGGGATTTCTCCCATCCCAGAAATAGAGCAATTAGACTCTGAGCTGCATTATCCAGTGGGCAAGGAAGACCCTGATGCCAGGAGCCCTGGGGAAAAGTATATTATTATCAGGAAAGGTGTTCTTGGTGCTGTGCTAGGCACAAACCAAATCGTTACTACCTTCCTCCTCCTCCTCATGGCAACCAGGTGATGGCAGCTGCGCTTATTATGTGTATCTCTTGGTGCAAACACCCAGGAGTCTCACTCCTTGAAACCGTTCCTTTTTCCTTTCTCAGGGAGGATCGCTGGGAAAAGGCACATCCATGAAAAATGGGTCAGATGCCGACCTGGTGCTGTTCTTGAACATCTTCAAAAGTTACACCGAGCAGGAAAACAACCGGAAGATGGTCATTGAGGAGATTGAAAGGCGGCTCAATGAATGCCAGGAGTTGCTGAATCTGGAAGTTTCCTTTGAGAAGTCCAATTGGCCCAACCCTCGGGTGCTGCAATTCAAGTTACGTTCAAAAGAGTCATACGATTCCATTGAATTTGATGTCCTGCCGGCCTACGATGCCCTAGGTGGGTTTTCTTCCTGAGCAAAAGGGAAAAAAACCCTTTCCCTCCCCTCTCTAGCTAGGGATGGGCAGGGACCACCAGAGCCGTGGAGACCTGTTTGTCTTCTAAAACAGGGCCCCTAATCCCAGGGCCATAACGTGTTTGAAACTGAGCTGTGGGAGAGATGGTGAAGAGCATGTGTAGTGGAGGGCACTTGTGCTAAGTGCAAGGGGTACTACTCCTCCCTTTGAAGGAGTAGAGTTTTGCGTGTGAGTGCAAGGACCCTTCACTTGCGCACAAACCTCCCCTCGTGAAATCAGAGTGCATGCCCCTGCCGCTTG